>JANVCI010126666.1:0-11294 GCA_026413465.1 Trichosia splendens | reverse complement strand
ATCAGCATTTTTGTTTTGTTTTGTTTTATGTTGTTGTAGATTTGTGATAAAACTATCATTATTTTGGTTTGCACCCCCTACAAATGTTGTATAGCACAAAAAACACTAAGTCTCAATTTTTATATTTTTGAATATTTTTAGTGGTCGACCACAGGGCTAAAAATACGAATTTGTTATTATCGCTGAACCTTGACAAGCCCTAAAACACTTCTACTCAATCCTGATAACCAAGAGAGTGCTGGAGTGACCATATGAACCCGCCTCTTGGATTTAATTTAATTTTGAAAGTTTAAAAACAAATTAATTAATGCGCTTTTAGACGAAAACAGTAAATTCCCTGACAATAAAGTCAAAAGGTGAAAAAATAAACGGAAGCTTCTGAACAGTCCTTCTCTTCCTTTCAATTAGGTTATTTTGTTTTTTGTTTAGGATGGAAAATTCAATTCATATTCGAAAAGAAAGGGGAAACCCAAACATGGTCAAATGAATCATATTTCAAACACTGTCGAAATCGTTTGTATTCTTTTCAAAAAATTTTACTTTATATCAACAGAGTTTACAACTCTTCCCTTACCCATCTTTTAATACGTTCAGTATCAGTGATATAAAATATCGAAACTGAGACACTGTTTCAGCCTCGTGGTTGATAGTGGTCGCCAGTAGTAGGTTACCATCAATTTTAAGCATAAATTCATTTCAAACTAAAAAAATGTTGCCTGCCATGGATATAATCTTCGTTTGCTGCTTTTTTGTAAAGAAGGGTTTTTGTTACTTTTTCTTTCTGGCGACTTATTTTAAACCAACGAGATGTTTTTTCTCACCCTGTTTTTCATTCACAAATCTAGAAAAAAAATTAACAGAAATTAACAACAGGGAGAACCTTTTGCCTAAGCGCACATCCACGCCTTTACGTAGCCAGTGCGGTCCTGCCAAGAGATAAGTTCTCCTTAAAACTTATTCCCTACACTTTCTAACTTTTCATGTTTCTGTTATAAAATATTTTTTTTATAATTATGTATGCAAGTCAGTAAATCCCAATGTATGACCAAGACAATTTTTGGAGCTGCTCGAACTGTAAAACATTTTCAGAAAATATAAAAATTTAGACTTTGCGCTTTTTTGTGCTATCCAAAAGAAAAACATCGTAAAAAATAAATTTTCTTGCTGAAACATGGAAAGTTGGATATCGTTGGAAACGATAGTGAACATACCATACATCTTACATTTTGGACATCAGGGTTATGTACTAATGTGGTAGGGCTCTCCAAAGTTGACCGATGGTGACAAATTTCAATTTAAGTCTTGGTTAAACTCTATAATTTTTTGTAAAAATATAAAAAAATGAAATTAAGTTTTTTGTGTTCCACAGTATATTCACACACACACACTGACCTTTTTAAGGAATTTGATCCGCTGGGTGGACTTGGGTCATATGGTGTTTAAAATGGGGTGTCTAGGGTGCAATGATGGAAAAAATAGGTGCTAGATTGGTTATTGGTGGGTAATCTCAGAGAAAAAACTGCTAAGGATCCTCGTTGATTTTTGGAAAAGTGTTTCTATTTTAGCCCTAATCTAATATTTCTCACTTTTGTCGAGCTCTACAAATGCTGTAAGTGATATTATGTAGATATTATGATGATATGCCAAACCCCGTTACTAACTCTATCGTAAAACTAGATCAGGGAAATTCTCCTTTACGGGTGATTTAGATCTGACAACCAAAATCATCTATTTTTAAATGGCAAAAAAGATCCTAGAACATGAAAAAGTATTTTTAAAGAAAGTGTCTTTGTGTCTCTTCTTGCGCATTTCGAAAACTGTGGTAATAATTTTTCAACTGGACCTGGACAACAAATCAGCCTCTCCACGTCTGATGGGTTTGAAATCCATTCAATATTCGATCAGTTACATTTTACATACAAGTTCACGATGCAGAAGTTGAGTAAAATATTAAAAGATGTCACCAATTTCATCAAGTTTGCCGGGGAAGTTACTATCAATTGTCTACTTTAGAGCTGAGCGTGGTATGACAGACAGAAGTCAGTTTAAAGAGGTGGACAAAAACTGCAATACAGTTTGAAGTTGTGGATCCAAATTTCTATACGTTTTGTCACACATCACGCCTTCACGGTGGATCCAAACAACTAAGGCGCAAATAAATAGTTCATAATGAATGGAAAGAATGTTCATCAGCGCCACAGCCAGACCAAAATCAAAGTTGGGGTTGAGAGGGGCTGAATGCTTTGACATTTTACTTGATCTTAAAGTGTGATTCACAATTGTTGTATTTACAGTTACCAGCTAATGCACCGCAGGCAAAATATTTGAATGTAGACTCGTATGCTACGATTTCCTTCCATTTGTATTTAAAATTTAGAGTGTTCACCTACTGCTGCGCAGGCAAATTTGTTAATTTAGACAAGCTCGTATGCTAGAAATTCCTTAAATTGGGTTTTAGAGAGTTGATCGAATGCACAACATTTTTGAATTTAGAAACTATTACATGCTAGGATTTCTTTAATTTTATATTTAGAGTGACATCTTAATAGGACACATGAAAAAAATTAAATATAGATACGCTCACGTGCTACTCCAATTTTGATTTGTTACTTATTAAAATTAGCAACACTGTTATTACTCGCAACGATCGTAAAAATTAATTCAATGAAAGTACTAAAAGTTGTTTGCTTCGCTCGTCACCAACACCACACCCTTGCTTTAAAATTCACAGGCAACTCCTACATGGTACGGAGCTGTGTTTCACAGCATACAAAAACTATATTGTGTCACAAATGACTACTCATATTACGTTCTCTAGTATGGAAGAACAATGAAATTCAACATATAAAATCATGCTTGGATGGTTTTTTGGTCTGATAGTTTTTGAAGAGAAAAATTATTTCAAGTAGCGCTTTATGTGAATCCTTTTTTGTCCGCTACTTATCGCTGCTTTTTATAGCCATTACAATCGTTTAATATATCCTAGAATACGAGCCGCAAATCATAGCATAAATTCTAAAATGCTTCGTGAAAACATCATATCGCTCCATTCATTATAGAATCAAAATAACACCAATAAAGCATAAAGTGAACCTACGAACTTTATCTACTTTGCCTTTAATGTTGTATCAATGTTCTACCACTGTTTCTCTATGAATGAAGTTTATTTTTCAATCATTACAAAGTGAGTCATAGATAACTATTAAAACAAATCTCTCTTTAGTTAATCGGTCATAAACGTGTCATTAAATTTTGTTGAATCCTTAGCAATAAATCTGTTCAAAATCGATATTCTAAATGAATGGAAAAGAGAAAATAAAACATTTTCCGATTCAAATATAAACGCATTTTAGAGCAGCAATAAATGTGCTGTAACGACACGATTCAAGATGTTTTAAACTCAATTAACACATGATTACATCAGATAAATACAACATTATGTTATTTTTATTTTAAAATCAATTTTGTAGAGAACTCGTTCTATACAATTACAAACGTATGTAAACCATATGATACACATGATCCATATTTATACATATGTGTAACATATACGAGTAAGTAACTAAAAAAGCTATTACAATTTCAATTTATTTTAATTACCAAGAAATTAATACAATTTACACAAAATGATCAATAAATAATGCCAAAGTAATTGCACGTTGCCTCTGTTATTTTAATTTTTTTTGTATTTATTTTTTAAGCGAAAACCATATTTTTTGTTAAAGTTTCTTTGCAGAAAATATAATTAACGAGTTTCGAATAAAGTTTATTTATGTTGGTTCAAGAAAAAAAAATCGAAAATAAATAATTTTCGCTTATCAAAATGCTATGAAACTTTATTGTTATACACGACGAATTTATTTATTTTTTATTTGATTTTTTTTTCTGTACCCTCAGAGACTTTAGGTGGTGATGTGATTTCAGAAGTTTAAAGATACATTTGTAGGCTCTAGTAAGATGTTTCGATAAAGGATGTTAGTTAAATGTCTTTCAAATTTATAGCGATATTAAATAATTTGAGTAAGAAAAAAATGGCAGAAATTTTTTTAAAAAATCCTAGTTTACAAAAATTTTTCATTTGTATTTTTTCTGAGAACGAGTAATGTTATCAGCAATTGCCCAATAATAAAATATCTTTACTCACTTTTTCATATGCATATTTAGATGGAAATTGTTATTAGCAAAATAGTAGATTTTACAACAAGTTGTGAAATGATGGATATTTTTAAACGAGTCGTAATTATCCTTCGAGTCGAAGCCGAGAAGGATACGAAAGACGAGTAGAAAATCATCATTTCACAAAGAATTTTAAAATGCATTTTTTGCAATTCAGTGTTGATTTCAATGTCGAAATATTTCTCACTTCACAACTGGCTACTGTGCTGAAATGTAGAGTACATCAACACTGAATTGCAAAAAAATTGTTTAACAGGACCACGGAGAGGCCGATGTGTTTTCTCATACTTTCCGTAGGGACACAGACAAAATATTCTATTTTAATGGATGCCGAACATTGTTGTGAGCAAAAAATTGTTTTACAGCATACCTAAAAAAGTTATCGCTTTTTTAATACAATTTATTCAAATTTGTAAAAATCAATAAAACACGATACAATTGAAACGCAAGGAGTACATTCGTTTTCGCTTCAAAGTTTAGTGATTTATATTAACATAAATTTGATTATATTAAGAAAAAACGAGGAGGAACACAAATCGACCGGGTCAATTTGACACTAGACTCGTACTCATAGGTGACATGTAGTAAAATTTTGGGAGGCGTTTTTGTAATTTTCGCGTCTGCCTGCCAGACTGTATTGCATTTTCACATTTTAAATGCAGTCTGGCAGGCAGAAGATACAACCATTGTCTATCAACATATTATCCTTATATTGGGAGCACAATGTTTAATGTTGCTTCTCGGTTATTCAAGTATTACCTTGATCACGAAGCAAATTAATAAGTTTTCGAGCGTAGCGAGGACGGTGATCTACGGATCGTACATGACTTATCAATAGTTTCATTTGGTGGAACGTGTTAACATCGAAGACAAAAATTGATTATGAACACTGTGTTGTATTTGGGGTACTGGGTATGTTTAAGATATATAAGGTTGTTAGACAAGGCTAGTTAGGCAGGAAAGATTGGTCAGACAAGGGTGGTTACATAATAGTGGTTAGATAAGGGTGAACAAGAATATTGGTAATGTGAAACGTACAACACTTAGGTCGAATGACTAAGATTTGGAAAAATAATATCCACTAATCGGCTCTCAAAATATAAAAAATCTGAACAAATTCCTGAATCCAAAACAACAAGCATAGTTACTTCGCTAATAAAGTATACAAAAATGTTTCTGATGACTGTATAGCCGCTATATGAATGATTTTGTAGCGAGTAGAAAATTGTAAATAGATTTGAAGAATTTGAATTTTCTTGGTTTTTTATACTTAGAGAAAATGATTCTGAACCCCTACAAGATGACAAAAATAGCCATTGCAGGTACGGCTTGGGCAGATCCGGTTCTGAATCGAATAAAGACTTTAGGGTGTACTATAGAATAGGGTTTTGTTCTAAAAAATAATTCCCAACAAGTTCTCAAAAGTCTCGAAAAGACTGCTGAACAATTGAACAATTATCGATAAGGAGAGGCAGATGGATATGATAAGATAAAAGAAATCTTAAGATTAAATCACATCATCCATTGCATTCAAATGATCTATGAGGTACCAAAAAGTCAGTAGAATCAACTACACATTTCTGCTATTAGTGCAAATAAATATTGCGGTCGGTGTGGTGGCTAATATAAGTTATCCTAAGAAATATTGTTATACTAAGATAAAACACATATGTAAGTAAACTTGCGCGTAGGATTTATCTGCGTCCAGCAGCTGTAATGATAAAGTAGTGGAAATTTATGTAAAATTAAGCAATAGACTCAACAAATAATGAAGCAACAAGTGAATTTTGATTTAAACTTTGCAATATCGGATTTCAATGTTTTTTCTTTTAAATTCGAACAGACATTATACTGTTTGTTCGCTCATGATGGATTTATGTGTATACACCGTTTGGATTTTAGTAAAAGTTTTATGAATCAATTTAATTTTGGAACAAAACGATTTTGCTTACGTACTTTTTTCCGAAAAAAACAAATCAAAATTAGACCAATTTTCCAGCTAAATTATCTCAAAATTGGTCGAGAGTTTTCCAAATCTAAATAATCATTTTTCATCTCCAGCTCTTCACCGTTTAGCATAATACCGCATTGTTTGCCACTTATAAATTGCAAACCAAACTTTGAGTATTCATGAGCGGATGATGTGTAAACAATAGTTTTCCGTATTTGCTATTATTAAATTTTCACTTAATTTTATTTTTAATCAATTTGCAGAAAATGTAACGACGAATACTTCGGAGAAATTACGTTACTTTTCAAATGGAAAATTTCCAATTATTTTCTCAATATTTCAATGTTTAAATGAAATTACGTTAACTTCAAGTGGATTACAATTAAATAAGTCTTTTGTAGCACCGTGCTGAGCACCAGTAGCTACATTTTTAATTATGTGGTGTTACGAGGATGTAATTTGATGGCACTGGTTGAATACGAAATTCAAAATCGCATTTAATTATGCAATCAATGAAATAACATTTTCAATAAAAAGTGACATTAATCCGGAAATTTATTGCAGCCTTGTGTTTTGCAGTTTCGTATATTAAGATTGAGACGTGAAATAATGTGAACTTCTTATACCAAATTCGAGGGGGATATGCCAAATATTGTCAGACGCATACTCGTTAAATTTATTTATTTTAACTTTTGCAACGTGACATGACAGCCGGATGTATTGAAAAATTTAAAAATTTCTGTATTTTTTGGAAATAATGTTTTACGTTAAGTTTTAGTCACCAAAGTACTAAGGATGGCAAAAAAAAAATTGAAAAATATCGTCAGTCGACGATTTTAGCGACCTCATTTTGACGGCTCTCAAGTCTGCTAGGAGCGAGAAATCAAATGAAAATTAGATTTTACATAATTTAAGACATCAGCAACAATTTAATTTATTACAAAAATTTATATTTGTTTTTTAAGTACTAAATAAACACTATAAAAGCCATAAAAACGTTTCAACATTCAACTATTCGTATATACATACATGTATACTCGTACAAACACCTCATATATTTCTTGAAATTAATAAAAAAAACTATTATTTATCTTTCATCTCAAAGAGAATCATAAAATTTTTGAACGACGTTTGGAATGCGGTCGTCAATTGTTTTGAGGAAATTTAGCAATCACCTTTTTTTTGCATCAGCAGGTGTTCGTGTTTTAATTTCTTTTCAATATTATGAATTATTTATATTCATATTCATTATTTATTTTGGTACTTTTACCCAATCATTTCGATTATATGGCGATACCAATTTAAAATACCCATATGTTCCACTGAATCGATAAAATTTGGATACATATTTCGTAGAGATCAGATTTATTCATCAGAAATTGGTTCCATAACGGATGTGTGTAAAGAAACCAGTTCGTATATAATGAGGCAACGGCTACAATTTTTTATGAAATATATCCACAAAATGTGCATATTTAGTAATTTTAAGCAATGGGACTTTAATGACAATTTTAGCCAGACGGATTCGTGAAGTCAAGTTTGTATTCAAAATTACTATAAGAGAAAATTTGGAAACAATCAAAAATTTGGGAAAAGGGGGAAAATTAGGGAATTTAAAAAAATGATTTATGGAAATGGGAGTAGAGTGTGAACGTATTGCGCCACAGGCAAAATTTGAACATTTTGAATTTAGAAGCAGTCGAATGTTGAGGTTTCTTTAATTTGTATTTAGAGTGATCAATTAAGGAGCCGCATGAAAATTTTTAAAGTTAAAAATGTTCACGTGCTAGGTTTTCCACAAAATTTTGTTTACGATGTCCACAGTTAAAATTTTAAAATGTCGGTACGGTCACTTGCTAGGTTTTCTTATATTTTTATTTATCAATTATTGCGCCTCAGGAAAGATTCTGAATTTAGGAACACTGATATTATTTGAAAATTAATTCAATAAAAGTACTAAAAGTTGACCTTACGAAATATAAGTTAGCAAATAATGCAGTGGCGCGTTCGCTTGCTACCAATAGATCACCCTGAGTTTGAAATTTCCAGGAGAGGCTCTGCATATGGCCCACCCTAGTCAAAGAGCTTATGGAAATTGGAGATGAATGAGAACAATTTTGTTTTTAATAAATCGATATTTCGGACAACTCCTTCAAATAATTATTTTATTTCGTTTTCAAGTTGTTCTCGTTATATTTTTTTTCAGATGGTTTCTGTTATGCTTTTTCTTATTATTAGTTTCGTGCGAAATCAATTTTCGTAGAGTCTTGCAGGTTTGCTTTAATGTTGGTACCGCCTTTAGAAAAGCGAACACGACCTATAGTGTGTATGGCAATTATGTGAGTGAAAATAAGTCGATTTAGATATGTCCGTTTGTCTTTCTCTTTCTTTCTTTCTCTCTTTCTTTCTTTCTCTACTTCTTTCTTTCTCCCTTTCTTTCTTTTTTTTTTCTCTTTCTTTCTTTCTCTCTTTCTTTCTTTCTCTCTTTCTTTCTTTCTTTCTCTCTTTCTTTCTCTCTTTCTTTCTTTCTTTCTCTTTTTCTTTCTTTCTCTGTGTTATAATAAAATTATGCAGGCAAAAGAAAAATTTACAAAAAAAACTTCAAATGAATTATTTATTTATTACTTAAAAACTCTCTTTCTCTCTATCTCTGTCAGCAGGACAACTCGAGCAATTCTCAACTGATTTCAATAATTTGTTTTCTCTGAAATGGTAATTCCTACAATTATAAATTTGATGATGATCCACCACTGAGTAAGATTCACTGTGGTCCAAAGCGTCATTCAATAAATACGTTCACATTTTCTTAACTTTTAACCTCCTTTCTCCACGCTTACACACTTTTCATATACAAAATCGAGTGTCACACTTTGCCGAACACAACCTATTTACGCACCTTCATACAAATCTCTATTAAAAATGCGAGGAATATTAATTGACTGCTTGTGGTTCGCAAAATTCCACGTACCACGCTCCACTTGCTTTGTGTTGTTATTATACTCCACACACTTGATTCGTTTTTTTTATTATTTTATATTGTTTGCGTGCGCATGGAATTTTTTATAGAGCACAGAGGTGAATACTAGGCTATAGCTAAAAAATTCTAAGTTGAGGCAATTCTAAAAGTTCTTTGGAAAATTTAAGCCAATGCTCCGCAATTCTATAGTAGAATCTTTTATGAGTCAATATTAATTTTTACTGTGCTGTTGTTGAAGTAAGACTTCTAAAACTAGTCCAATTAAAAGCAAATTCAGAAAATATTCTTCGAAAATATTGAAAATCGTTTAAAAGAAAAAGTTTCTAGAAACTCTGCTGATTCCATATTTAACTGTTTTAATATTAAAAAGCAATAGAATGCCCCCTTCTCTAAAATGTATAAACAAAGCTAAATAGAAAAAAACTCATTCTTAATAGCTACTAATTCATACTTGATACTATCTATTACATGCCCATATATGACTTATTAATTTTCATAATTCTTGAGCATTCAACTAACTTTTACGAACAATTTAATGTGACGCATATTATTAGCTCACTAATTTTATCATTTAATTTGTACTTTACTTAAACAGATCGAAATTAAATTATCTTTAAATAATCTAAGGCGCCAGTAATATATATTTATAATATGTGTCGGTCTATCGTGCCGCACATAAATACAACCCGCCACCTCAAAACCCCTGCGGACATAAAAATCAATCTGTTTTCTTTGACATACAATCTTAAACACATCATCATCATCATAAGTAGTAACTTGCGCACTGATTTTATTCACATTCATGCAAGATATGCTCTCAACACTTCATCTAAAGATCTTTGTTATTAAATGCATGTTTACTTGTTTTGTTTGTTATCCGATCATCATTCAATATCAAGTAAATTCTCATATTAAGTATATAATAATAGTCGTGGAGTAAATTCTATACAAAGAATGTACATTTAATTAGGACAATAATCAGCCAAACAGAAAAAAAAACTCTTGCTTAATTTTTATCGATATTCTGGGCTAAAAATTGTTCTACAGTACATTTCGAACGTCAAAGTACATGGGTTTTATTATGTCCCAAATTATCAGAATGTTATAGATGCGCTGGTAGTTTTATATTACTACTGTATTATATGTTGATAAAATCCATAAATATTCATTTCTTGATTGGCTATTTCTTGCCATGAATGATACCAAAAATAAAACGAATACTCTAACTTCGACCGCTCAGATGCTACAGTCGAGAAAGTGGTTCGAGAGTGGGTAAGCTTTCTGTTTTACTTCCCTAGGGAACTATAACAGAAAATTTTATGATCAAACAGCTATTGTAGTTAGTATTTATCTCTGATTATAAAGAGTCAAAGAGTTGTTTATTTAGAATGCCTAAGCGTTTTTTCAATGTTTTTTCTTCAATAAATATAAATGTTAGAGTGGTCTTGTTTGGTGGGTAACATCAGGCGGTGTTTCGTAGAATTCTTTCCAAAAATCTTTCTCAGACTCATACGAAGTATTGAGGGTTTCCCCAAGTGCTACATTACAACTTTCACACAAGGAAGCATAAATTATGTAGCGCAAGAGGGGGAGGGGGTTGACCAGCCAATTATTTATTAGTTCTTAAAACCTTTCGCGATATTTTCTGGAATTTCCCGAACTTTTAAGACTTTATTCGACTTTTACTGATTTCTGTAGACGTTTTCCGACTTTTTCATGCTTTTCCTACGCTTTGCAAAACAATTTTCTAGACAGAGTACATATTCCGTAACTTGCCGGCGGGAGGGGGACAATCGATACGTGCATGACACTAGTGTGAGAGGAGGACAGAGGGTCCGAAAAATTATGATTTTTGTGTTACGTAATTTATGCGCTTGTCACACCTTGAGAGGGTTCTCGAGCGATTGTCGCAGAAGTTCATTTTTCAACAGTTGCCTGTCTTTACTCAGCACTTGAGTGACTCTGAACCGATTACGACGAAATTTATTTTCCGAATCCTAATGGAGTACGGTCGATAACATTTCAGAACTGCCACTTTAAACTTTCAGCTGTTTTTCAGCTGGTGAAATATACACAAAAAACAGCTGAAATATAAAAGTGGCAGTTCTGAAATGTTATCGGCTGTATTACAAATAAATCAGGAAAACAAAAATTCGGACAACCAAAAATCAGGAACCCAAAAATTAGGAA
>JANVCI010125556.1:0-11295 GCA_026413465.1 Trichosia splendens | reverse complement strand
AAAAACAAGAAATCAATTTTCCAATTTTTTTTAGCCTGTGGCGCTTTTAACTACTAGAAGTCATTAAAGAGCTTGAGCTCACCCTAGAAATACATTCCAGCTACGGCACTGGAAGTTAGGGTACTTAGTTTAAACGATAAGGCTATTTACTCAAGGCCATATCTAGGTATGGGCTTTTAGAGAATACAAAAAGCAATGGCTACATAAATAGTACACAATACTCATTTCATGTGTGTTTTGTCACATTGACTAAAGTAATAATTGAAAGTCGTTTTATTTCATCAAAGCGACGAATTTTTTAATATTTTCGCTCGCTCCGTTCCGGATTTTACTCACATTTCTTAATCAAAGTCACTATTTTCGAAATTTTTTCGGGGCTCCGTCTGGCTATGCCCTGGCTATGCTTTCTAGATACGGCTCTGTATTTATTTAGCTCAAGATAGGGTTGCATGGAAGGAGGTGGTTCATCATTAAATGGTTAAAAATAAAACCTCACCCCGAGGGGCATATTTGATGTATAATGTATGGTAATGATGATATAGAAGGGGACCTAGAAACGATTCTCGATGCTGAAGAAGAGAAATAGAAAAAGTTACTTTGAAGTACGATGAAAGTGAAGATATATTCTGGAAATCGACAAGACGGTACGAAAATTAAAATCGAAAGGTGCAAAGTTGGAATATTTGGACGTGGTTTGTCACCTATTACTTACACTACCGAAATCGTTCGATTCACTTGCAACAGCTTTTAAAACAATTAGGCCTGATCTGCAAACTTTGGAAGCCTCCTATGCACCAAAACTCTCGTATGTCGAATGAACGAAACTTGGTTTGAAGAGATGCGATGCGGATTATTGTTTATACATTTGCATAACGAAAGACTTCCAGATATAATTATTGTTGTGTGATTTGCTTTTTTTCAGTAATAGCCTACTGGAAATCAGATCAACCTGCTATGGAAATCATATTAAAGTTGAAGAAGGAATCAGTGGAAGAATATAAAAGCCATATCGCGAACTTATTGGTCTTCCTATGTATGATGTTTCAGCCAATTTAAAAACAATTTCACCGATGATCATTTCATGTATGCAAAGCGGATTCTATGTTACATTATGGATCATTATCTTTGGGGTTTGAAGAATGAACTTGATAAGAATTCAGTTGAATTGGTTGGATTGGTCAAATAAAAAGTCTCTCATCACATCCGTCTGTTCATCCGTAAGTCATGCGAAAATCAACAGATTTACGTGACTTATCCGGGTTCAATCGGGACTTAATACAAGAGAATTTATTTATTTAGGCTACTGAACCCTACAGCCAATATGTGAAAAAACCGGAAAATCATTGAAATTCAGTAAAAATCTCTGCTGTGTAAATCATGCAAATCATGCAAGTCATGTAAATAATTTATAAATCAGCTACCAATATGTGAATCATCTTCAGCAGTTGAAAAAACCTCTCGAGCTTAGTTTATTGCGTTAGTGGTGGTCGGTACATTGCTAAACCTATTGAATAAGTGATACTAGCAGGCGATCGGATCTAATTTACCAACGTGATCCCACAACATTTTTGTCTGATTTTAAATCAGAAAATTTGTCATTGTCACCAACGGGATTCGAACCAGAAACTGACGCAACAACATTTTAGTTTAAATTTAAGACAATGCGTTAACCACTAACCTATTAGGCGCGATTCGTGATGTCATACCAAAAGGTATTACAGAGTTGGAATACATACCAACAACCAACGCATAAACTGACTGACATAATGACGGACTCAATAATTTCAAAAACCAAGGAAAGCTCTGGAACTTGCGGATTGAAAGAGAGTGTTGGACATAGCAATCAAGTACATTTTAAGTACCAGATTCGGTGACTAAATTACTTTGGGAAAATCTAGTTTATTTTAACAAATTTTTCGTTTGAGAAACATCTCAACTTATCTCTCTTGTACAACTATGCAGTATCTAGGTACACTGAAAAAACGTTTTACCTGTAAGAGGAAGAAAAGAGGACAAGAAGCATATACTTACTGGAGGTGATTTTTTACCTGTGAAACGTATAATATACCTGTGAAAGGTATAATATACCTGTGAAAGGTATAATATGCCTGCAATTCGAAAAATATGCCTGCATGACATATTCATTGTATTTCGCCAAATGCATTCAACAGTTCTATACCTGCAACATATATAATGATACGTTTCAAAGGTATATTATGTAAATTGTTTACGTTGTGCAGGTAGAATATCAAAAAGTATATGCTCCCTGTCGTCTTTTCTTCCTCTCACAGGTAAATCGTTTTTTCAGTGCGTGTATAGAAGTTAGAGTGGCAATATTTTCTGGATTACCTGAAGGGTGGTCTGCCAAAAATCCTGTTTTATAATTTTCATCAATCGATATTTTTTACTGTGGTTTAACTATACCTCATTGCTGTCGTATCTGAAACTTCGGAAGATATCATCAAATTCGAGTCCCAAAATTCAAACTGTAAATCATTTGAAGAAAAAAATTATTTCTCTAGTTTCAGACAAGAAGAACTCAAAGATCTGAGCTTATAATTCGACTCACATTTGTACCATTCTAAATAAATTAATAGATAAACAGACACAGACACTGTAACATTAAGTATAGTAACCTATAATAATGGCATTCGCACACCATGGTTATTTATTAAAACAAACTTTCATCGAGGCTCACAAAAAATATCGTGTATAAAACTTAAATTAACCCTCACGAATACATAAGTGGATAATCGGATCTAATGAAAACTTGGAAAAGTGTTCACCTAATTAATATTTTACTTGTGCTTCTAGCAGCCGTAATTACGAACAGAAATAAATATGACAGAAAACTAAATAAATTTCATTTCGAAATTATCTTTTCATGTGAGTGTCGAGCATTTTGGGGATTGGAGGAGATGTGTTTTGTAAAGGTGTGAGTATTATGAATGATTCATTGTCAAAGTGTATAACCAACTAACTATTCAACCGTTCTTTATTTATTAAGATAAATAGAGGGAAAAAAGCCCAGATACTATCCTATCTGTGGGTTGATTTACGTACCAAAAACTCGGTGACCCAATGATTCATATATAATCCGTATAACATCATAGATATTTGAGCATGCAGAAAGAAAAGGTAATTTTTGGTCCTTTTATGTTTATATGATGAGAAAAAAAGGGACTTAATCGAATGTGTGTGTGGTATAGTAACACAACCGCATGTATACGGTTTTAAATGATGAAGAAACATCTATTTGAATGAAGGCGAAATGACGGAAATAAAAAGGAAAATTGATGAAAATTTCCGGATGCCTCATGAGTTTCGTTAATGTGCTGGTATTGCGTATGTCAACCAAATGCTTCTTGAAATTGTTATATTTTGAAATTTGAAAGTTACATTCAATTCGAAAATGATAAGTTGCTGTCTATGTTTCTGTTGGCTCACTAAGTACTCACAGAGGGTTGTTGTCAGAGTCAGCAGTCGTTTTTTTATTTCCTATATTTTAAAGGAGGTTCTTTATTTCACATTTTTTTTGCAAGAAAAGGAAAAACACACACAAAATGTGGTTGGGTAGCAGCCAGAGAGAGTGATGTATTGGAAGTGTTCGTTATATTCGACTCTTATTTACGATTTTAATCTAGACGGAAATGTGAGAGACAAATGGTAAATGTTCTGTTTTTGGCCATTACTCTTAATTTGCTGTTTTAAATGGTACATTATTAAGTCTAATAATAAATTCATAGGAATTGTTATACACACACGCACGAATAGGCACTGGATCTGAGAGATGAAATCTTATATTTTTGATGTGAATATAGGTTTTTATGATTGAAAAGTCCCCGAAATTTGATTCAAAAAAGTCTTTTTTGTTTATGTTGCGGCGATAAAACAACATAATATTCTTGGTAACTTAATTTGTCTTTCAAGACATGAAATTTGATAGGCAATTTCTCAATTACATTGCTGAATGTTTATTATTTAAACACTTATTAACTACGGCCGAAGGCGAAAATTGTATACTAGGGTTGTCCAAATTTGTATGGGGATAATGTTTGTTTGTTTTTACAAAATTTCCTACCGAAATATTGTTCCCTTTGTCTTAAAAATGCTGACGGAATTTTGTTGTCCGAACAATTGACATCGTTTAGAGGTGTTTAAATGGGCTTGAATGATATTTTGGAGAAAAACATCGCTTTACAGAAAAATATTTATTCGGCTGATAGAAAAGCCAATGTGTGAATGGGATACTGGCAATATCCAATGAGAATTAACGCAAAAGAAACACTGCAACAGGTCGAAGGTGACCAACCAATCTGAAGGGCACCATAACCACCCTCAAAGTATAAATTTTGTAATGAAATTGAACTTCAAAAGTGTGAAGAGGTAGGCACGGGGCATGTTCGGAAGAGTTGCAACATCTGACGAGACCTTCGATGCTGACACAACGACACCTGAGCCGCTACAGTCGAATTTAGGGTGCCTGAAGTGCTTTTTTGAGAATTTCTTGGAAATTATAAGAGATAGGAGGTTGGGTCCAAAGACAAAGTTGTAGGAAACTTTATTCTGAATAAAAGTTGTCACGTGTAGGATGGTCGTAGCTCGCATCCCTGAGCTGCTACCGTCGATTTTAGGGTGCATGAGGGGTTTTTTTTTGGGAATTTCTCGAAAGTCATAAGAGATAGAAGGTTGTGTCCAATGAAGACCGGAAGTGATCCAAAATGGCAGCAAAAATTTTTTATTGCATATATCGATAGGTTTTTGCTTGTGGGGTAATTTGATGAACAGAAAGTGGAATAGAAAGATTTTAGATGTATTTTGGGACGGAGGGAGTAACAAAGTTAGTTAAAAATTTATTCCCTCCTTAAATACATAACATAATACATAAAGATAGTTAAGTAAATTTGAGCTTTTTTGGCAAAATTCATCATAGTGAATAATCATATTTTTGTACCCTTCGCAGTCGAATCAATGAGCCCCATTTTTATTGAGCTACGGGTCTGCGGTACTAATACCAGAATCGGTTATAGACGAAGAGCCGCACTGAAACACTGCTACCATAATGCCCAACATATTGATCATAAACATTTCCATGAACGTTATCAAGTAGGGAACCAAGCAAATCGATATGATTTTCCTGTAATCTAGTTCCTTGAAATATTTGATTTTAATCTTGCCGTTACCTAATTCGTTTTCCGACAATTTTGAGAATTTCAATAATCTCTCTGTCACTTGTTCCAAATTTGGATTGGAAAATATTTTAGCTGTGGATGTACAATCATCTCCGCAAAGCTTTCACCAATTAATACTAGAATGCAGAAAAACCAAAATACTTTCTTCAGTTGTACATCCTTTACTACACTCACGCGTATGCTCTAAATATAATATCTATTGTATAAAAACCCACAAGTTTCAGAACAATTTGATACAAGAAGTTGAACTCTAGTTGAGAACGAAAATTTGAAAATTTATTCCACACGTTACAATGAATAGATTTTAGCAAACGAACCAATTAGAAACTTTAACATTTCTCATTGAAATGTTGAAGAAATAAAAAATCTGTAAAAGCAGTATGCAACACAAACGGAAACTTTTCGTCAAAAGACAAAAAGTTTTCTTCAAATTTTATTCTTTATCCATAATATCACATATTCGTTCACAACAAATGTATGTTTTATTTGCATTTTGGAGGATGTTTTATTGTTTCAAAATGTGTTTTGAATATTAAATTATGTGTTAGGGGTTTAACCAGGCGATAGACTACAATACTGAAACGACATAGAGAGTTATCGTATACATAACATGTAATGTTGTTACATATAAACATTCAGTAAGTTGAGTAGTGCTGAGGAGTTTTGAATGGCTCGACATACACATAGCACAATATTATATCACTGCAAAAGTGGAATGGTACAGCAAGACATAGATTCTTGTATTCTGGAACCGGCAAAACGTATCACATTTATTATTGTTTTAGAATATATATTGTTGGGTTGAAGACTTTCTTATGTACACAAAATGTGCTTCAATATGATACAACTTCCGGTTATACATAATAGGCTTTTGTAAAGTTATGTGTCATTAGAGATGGCAATGTTGTGTTGTATCACTAGGTCGAATAGGTTTATGCGGATATTGTTTGGTGTTGCGTTAGTGTTGAATATTCAAATGAAGTAAGCTTTTTGTTAATTGAATGGTTTTGGGTTAGACAATATGTTTAGGTGAATGAGTGATGTGTTTCAGTGGAGATTAAAGTAAATGGTGATGTGAATGGGATATATACTTAGCTGATGTTGACGATGGTATTTCATTAGTTAATTGTTTTAAAAGGTCTTATTTTGCCTGTGATGCTTATGTGTTCAAATTTTGTGGGAAAAATTTCGAAACCCATGTCTGAACAAACTCTTTATTTAAAATGTAAGAGTCGATCGAACTCATTGAAATTTAATTGATGCGCACATAACTGTATTGAATTAATAATACGCTCGAAATTCAGTGTTTTGTGGTACAGTCGTTGCAGTTGACATAACTCAATTATGACTAAATCTATCGATTTATGTATTTGAAACTGAAAACGACGTAATTAATTCACATTTTATGCTGACTGTATTGTCGCCTAAATTTTCACAGTACCACAAACAACAAAGCAATGTAACCAACGCAGTTAATATCGATAATAATAACCATAGTGCATAGTCACTGTAGAGAATATAGTAATTAGACATTCATGAGTTGTCAATAAAAGTCGATTAGTTCACGTCATGCATCCAAAAGTTAAATCACAAGGGTTTAAACTCGAACAATCGCTGTTTCAGGAACATACGTCATGACACCAACTTTTTTCCGCAAATGAGCTTCACAAACAAACTGAAACCATTAATACGAGTCGATGCAACATTTTGACCATTACAAAAAGCGTCCACAATTAGGCGTGACGATTTTGTTAAAGTTATTTTTTATCGAAGCAAAATATAATTCTCAGCAAAAAATTGCTTTACAGTATGCCTCGAAAATGTATAGTTGTTTTTATATAATTAATTTTAACCACAAAAAACAGAGCAAAAACAAAAGAACGCAAATAAGCACAAAATCAAAAACATATACGCCTACGACAATTAGTAAAAGCCGTACGACGCCCATATGCTTGCATTCTCCATATACAAAGCAAAGCAAAAAATTAACCAACATCTCACACCTTCTTTGAATCACCTAAAATCACTTTAAATCACTTAAAAGCACCTAAAATCACTCAAAACCTAAAGTCACCTAGAATCACTTAAAATCACACAAGATCACCTTAAATCACTTGATATCACCTAGAATAACTTAACATCACTTATAATCGCCTAAATACACCTAAAACCACTTAAAATCACCTTAAGTAACGTAACATCATTTAAAATCACCTAACATCACTTAAAATCACGTAAAACCACTTAAAATCACCTAAAATCACCTAGAATCACTTAAAATCACTTAAAAAATCCCCGAAAAACACCTCAGGCACCCTAAGATCATTTTATAACAACTTCTATTCAGAATAAAATTTCCTACTACTTTGTCTTTGGACCCAACCTTCCATCTCTAATCATTTCCGGCAAATTCCCAAAAGACACCTTAGGCAAACTAAAATCGACGGAGGCGGCTCAGGGGTGTGAGCTACGACCATCCTATGTATGGCAGCTTTTGTTCAGCATAAAGTTTCCTACAACTTTGTCTTTGGAACCAACCTTCTATCTCTTATAATTTCCGAGCAATAAGCAAAAAACACCTCAGTGGCCCTAATATCAACGGTAGCGCCTCAGGGGTGCGAGCTACGACCATCCATATTATGACAACTTTATTTAGAATAAAATTTCCTACAACTTTGTCTTTGAGCCCAACCTTCTATCTCTTATGATTTTCCGCTCGACCAATTTAATCCATCTTCGAAATTAGCATCATAAATTAAATTCCACATCTTTAAAAAAAAATCATCAAAATCGGTTAAGAATCACTAGAGTGATTGTGTTGACAGACAGACAGACAGACAGACAGACGGATGGACAGACAGACGGACATTTTTTTTTAATTTTTGGCATCTCTGGGCATGCCCAAATGTAGCGCCCCTACACCCGACTCGAAATTCGCAATGTTACAAAACAGCGGCAAAACTATAAGATCCGAAGACAGAGTCATACGGGTCTAATAAGAAAATTCTCAAATACATATAGAAGTCATATCCCTTTGGGAGATATGACAAAAAAAGCAAATGGGTACAGACATAGCATTATATGTCCCAAGCCAGCGCAATGAATTTCAAACTGCGCCAACTGTAGACAGCCCTGCCATGTAATTTTGCTCATATTTTGGTCACACATGCATTGATGTTTTGTTTAAATGTCAAAAAAGGGTAAATTTGGCAGATGAATTTTCCATTGCACCGGCTTGGGGCATATACTTCTTGCATATAAATAAATATGCCCACAAAATTTCAGTGAATTATTAAGAAATTGAAATGTAAAATATTTCAAGTTTCTTGTTTTAACACTTGAAGTAGCAGATCTGTTTTATATGAGACATAAGGAGAAATTAAAATTTTAGCATGTGTAGTGGTATTATTTTTAACTCTCTTAGGTAAGGTGTATTGTATATGTATATAACCTTGGGTTAAATAGCCGTCTTGAAAAGGGTAACTCTGTCCAAAAATAGTAGTTGAATACCTTACTCGACTACTATTTTTGGACGGAGGGAGTACTTTGTTATATATACTTTTATTTTTTTTGTCACAGCTAGGACAGGCTCTGACAATTTCAAGGCAGGCTCAGCCTGCACTTGCCTGCCCCTAGCTACGGACCTGATAGTCACTTAGCCCCGTTTGTACGTTTTGAGTTTCAATTTCCATAGAATAATAATGATTTGATTTATTATTTATACATCATGAAATACATTATAAATTAACAAAAATGAGAATTTACAATTGAATTAGTTAAATTACAATAATCCTTGGTACTTCAAAGTGAGAACACTATTAAGAAGTTATTATAAATTACTGATTTGGATTAAACAAATTAAATAAAGCTTGAAATTAGTTTACATTAAAATTAACTGGTAAATTAGATAATCTAGCTTCAACTCCAAGTACCCAGGGACTAATGGGGGTAAGATAAGAGAGTAAAACTAAGTTATTAGATTAGGCTAAGCCAGGCTAGGAATAGATTGGATAATCATTTTGCAGTGAGGAAGGGTTCGCCATGTCTTCTACAACCGCGTGTCATCCTTATTTCTACTGTTAGGAAATCATTTAAAACTAGCCAATAAATGTCATATCAATTTCGTTTAATACATTAACGTGGGTACTGATGTTCTGCAACCATTCCCTCAACTTTCTTTGGAAGCTACTCGGATTTGGATAACAAAGGAGGAACGCCCGGCGGTTGATTGGAAAATAATAAATACGTTACAGAAATACCCACGTATTCAATGAGTTTCTGAAAACATAATTTAATAAGAATATACATCGTTACAAGTATCAGAAGTGATAAGTTCGCTAGGAAGTTTTGTATCAAAATAGCTTTTTATGTACAATGTACATAGCTTGCACAGCTCATTCTTAATTAAGTATGAAGTGAATGTTTTCGCAACGGAATATTTAATAGAGAAAATTTATATTTATAAAGTTTTTCTTGCTGTTTGATCTTATCCTTTGAACTTTTAGATACGATATGAATAACGTACAATATACACAATGTAAACAATTAAATTTTTTTTTTATTAAATTTATTCACATTTCTTTTAGCTCTGCAAAAATGTTTCCATCGCAAGACCTAATTGAGCATATCAGTTACACTGTTTGTGTTACATAATAAACATCTTATTCGTATAAACATATATTAGGTACCAAGTTTATAAAACAATCCCTCGGATATCATCAAACAAGCTAAATGCTTAACAGCATTAAATGCTATCTTATGTTTCCTCATTCCAATGCCTCAGGAAGTAATATCCATTCAGCTCCACACATTCGATATTCATTGCATATCGCACATTAATTCGACAATGATGAAGTGTGTGTTTAAATATTTAAAGCTTCGGTTATTAGTAGGCATAAACATCACAATTACATAAGGATGAAGACATAAGCTTTACATAATTACATTTCAGATATGTAGAATGTAATAATTGTCACATAGATTGTGGTTCATAAGGTTAGTGTTGGAAAACACGTTTAATTAACACACTTTCAGATGCCTAACAGAAGCAGTCAGTATATTAGATAAGACGAAAACAAAGAAAATTAACTAATTAAAGATTGACTCACGACACTTGGTATGTACTTGAAGAGATTGTCAATGTAAAAATCATTTAATAAAAGATGAAGTTTTGTAGTTTTCATGTATGTCAATATTATCAAATTCCAATATTGCAACGGAACATAAATGAAATCTTATTTTCCTCATATCGTAGAAGTAGGTACTTCTAATACGTTCTGACGATTCTTCTTGAGCATAAGTTGAATATGAATTTGATAGCTCAGTAACTCTTTCTTAAGTTGTTCCAGCAGCAAATCAACTGACTTTCTTGCAGCTTTCTTGCAACGCGTCATCAACAGAAAGGTCGATGAATGCATTTAGTAATTGGGATGGCGCGGCGTGTCATTTATGTACAAGATGAATATGATCGCTCCCAACACAGAACCTTGCGGCACTCCTAAGTCATTTCAGACGCGGTATGAAGTATAACCCTAAGTAATGGAGCATAATGGCAGAATTTGGAGTCCCCGAGGAGCTGATTGCCCTAACGAAGGTAAGAGTTCAGGTCAGGATTCGAAACAAACTCTCAGAAGCTTTTGATTCCATGGGAGGTTTTAGACAAGGTGGCCCTCTGGCGACATGGTGACCCTAGAATTCAACATGGTTTTGAAGAAAGCAATCCCAAACAGCAATGTGGAAACCAACGGTACGATCTATCGAAAATCAAGCCAAACCTTGCTGATGATCTGGACATGATTGGACGTAGTGCGGATACGGTATAAGAAAGCTACATAAGGTCTGAGGAAAGTTGTTCAGAGTTTGGACACGAAGTCAGCGAGAGGGAAACCAAACACATGTCGACATCATCATCAACGCCGGATCAAATGCTGGAAGTGGGCGGCAAACACTTCCGTGCGGTTGAAAGTTTTGTCTATCTTGGGTCGCTGGTCAATAGTGATAATAACATCGGAGAGGAAGTTCGGAGTAATAATGCTTGGCAACAGGAGTTTTTATAGTCTGCAAGAGCTCTGCCGGTCGAAAACGAACATTGTTGAACGGTCAT
>JANVCI010124445.1:0-11299 GCA_026413465.1 Trichosia splendens | reverse complement strand
ATTTGTACAGAAACAACCCACCCGAGAGTTAGAGCTCATTCATCCCGGTGACATATAATGATATCCACCTCAACTGGAGCCAGAGGATTAAAAAAAACTTCAGATGAACATCCTAGAATGTGGTTTGTTTTTACTTTATTTTTTATAATTTGCTTTACAACATCTCACTTTAATATTTTATAATTTTATAATTTTCTTTACATTGTGTGTGTGTATGTATCCTTTGTAGTACATAGAATTTATTTATTTTAATTATTTTATTTCCATTGAATAATTTTAAGGTTTTGATTGGAAAATCAAAAATTTTATTTTTAATTTTAATATTAATAGTATATGACTGGATGGTTTTACTTCAGAAGCAGATCGGAAATTAAATGTTTTTAAATTTTTTCTAATTTTACTGTCCATTTATTGTTATTTTACGAATATGATATGGCTTTCTACTCAAGGAGCTTAATCATTTTTTGTTTCCGTAAACAAAACGATAAAATTCAAAATAGACAGGGTTGTTTTCAGACTCGTACGAAGTACCAGACTCTTATAGCTTTGCCATGAGCAACAATCTTACTAAGCTAAAACGACAAACGGACCGTCCATTAAATTCATAACGCAACCCTTACAAATGTCAATTCGTGAAAGTCCTATACGCAGATGTTTTTTGAACATTTGTAATATGGTCTACCCCCCCTAAGTACATATTAGAAACATATTAGAAATATTCAAAAATGTTTGCAGATACTATATTTTGGCAAAAATGTGAAATACATTTGCGTTATGAATTTAATGGATGGTCCCAAAGTTACATGAAACACAGGATGTTATGAACCGAATTAAATGTTCTTTTTTCTTTATGAACGGTAAATGTGAGATCGCCCACTCCGAAAACGGTAAATACCAGCAACATTTTTGACAACATTTATTATGGTTCTGTTACTGCACTGAAAAAAGTAAATAACGATCTACGACCAATTGCTGTAGGTATCTATTGGAGACGAATATCAGGAAAGGTAATGCTATGAGCATAAAGTAATTCTATTTATTCTGCAGCCTATGTGTCGATTTATTGCATTAGAATATCAACTCGCGAACGGTTCTTCGGAAGTAAAAGATCAAGATAGAGAAATATATTTACATCTAGCTTCTCCTCGACAAGTCGCTTTGTGCGGCTTCTCGTGGTGGGGTTGTTACTTAAGAAACATATACGTCGTGCAGAGTAAGAGCCAGCTGAACAAGCGAAGGCTGAGGATGTTATAATCTTTCTTCCTGCTAGTAAATCCCGCAGTGCTAGCAGCGGAACCTAGCACAAAGATGCCGCTCTTCAAGTACACGTCGGTCGCTTCGCTCCCTCCGGCCACGGAAGATTGTGTGACAGACAAATGAAAGACAGACAGACATTGGATATTATATATATTGAATAGATTACTTTATCTTTTGAAATAGCCAAACTATATGAAAATATGGAAATATTGAAAATTAGATAGGAGTAAACCCGGTCCGCCCTGGGGAGGATAAACTCCTTTCCAAATTATTAGTCTTTTCCCGACTTCTTGCCACATTTGACGACTTTTTCCCTCATTTCCCGACTTCTCTGCCCCTTTGGACGTTCCTCCCGACATTACCTACTCAGCTGTCGATCCCGTACCGTGACACACTTTCGGCCAACTCAGCTAAGTCTGCTAACTGTCTTGGCTAACTCGGCTAAGTGTCTTCGCTAACTCGGATAAGTTGGTTAACTGCTTTGGCCAAATCTCCACCAATTTCCAAATGTGTAAAATCATTAACACCCGGGTGGATGGTGAGGGTGAGGGTGAGGGTCATATTTAGGGGGAGGTGACACCTCTGGCAGCCACTGGCAACAATATCCATAAAAGCTTTCCATCAATTTCCACCAACTTGCACCAATTTCCAAAATGTCCAAAAATTATGGACACTTGGGTAGTGAAAAGGTCCTTTTTGGGGTGGTCGTTCTCGTTTGGCCACCAGGTGTCCTAGAGATTTTTGGTTTTCAGCAAACATGTGTCTCGTCACCTTGCCTATAACACATCAAAACTAGTTTCTTTTTTGCTCTTCAAGATCAAAATACACGTCGGTCGCTTCGATCCCTCTTCCAGAAAATCGATGACGTCAGCATGACCGACTGACAGAAACCGGATCTTATATCCTGGCTGGAGGCTTAGGTGGCAGCGCCACCTCCAGTCTAGGTGTGTTGGGCTTATAACCTGACATAACTGAAAATCAAAATTATTTCCAGTGCATCTATAAGAAGAAATCGTACCGGAAATCTGTTGACGACCGTAAGCTACGGAAATCAACTACAATTTGGAACACAGAATATAAAAACGCTTTATCAAACCGGGAAACTGGCACAAGGAAGTCGAATCCTGGAGAGCTATAAATTGGCTTTCATGAGTAAAGTAAAGTGAGGTGGTATTAAAGCGGGCAGCTGGTAACAACGAAGGGGCATTGCTCTGGTCCGGTAGCCTAGAAACCTGTCTGTAATTCAGTTTTATGCTCCCACAGAAGACGCATACGAGTCGACGAAACAAGAATTTTATGATCAACTTAATGCCATCCTAACCGACACTCTTAAACGCGATTTGAAAGTATTGATGGGTGGAGACGTGAACAATAACGGTGAGCTCCTTGTCGACAACAAATTGACCTGGGCCTCTCCTGACTCCCGTACCCAGGACCAGATTGACCACATTTGTATTAGTGCAAAGTGGAGCAATACCTAATGCGATGTTCGCAACAAGCGAGGTGCGGATATTGAATCAGATTACAAACTTCTACTGGGTTGTCTCCGCATTAAATTGACAAATGAGGCTAAAACTCTGAAATGCCCTTGGGTCGAATATAAGATAGCCAAGCTCAAATCAACGGAACAACGGTGCTGCTTTTTGTGAGACTTTGGGTCATAAGCTGGCGGTAACTGTCCCTGTTACTGTTCCTCATCGAGATGGACGCAGTAGCCCGACTTACCATGAAAATTGTCACACGCTTTTAGGGATATACAACAGAAAAAGAACAATTTACCTGAGGAATCAACGAAAGTCGGCTTCAGAATAAATGTCGAAAAAACCAAAGAGGTGCAAATAAACACTGAATCAGCCATCAATGCTCAACAACTTAACAAAACAATCGAACGAATTGAAAAATTCCAATATCTGGGAACCATCTGAACCGAAGATGGCAACGTAGCTAAAGATATTAAATCCAGAATTAAGAAGGCTAGATGTGCTTTCACACAACTCTGCAAAATATTGCCAAGTACAGAGTCAAGACAAAACTCTACAACTTTAGGTCGTGCGTAATATCTGAGCTTCTGCATGGTTGTGAGACCTGGCTAGTTATAGGAGCTATTAACAAAACTCTACAACTTTAGGTCGCGTGTAGTCTACGTGTTTCCGTATGGTTGTGAGACCTGCCTAGTTGCAGAAGCTATTAAGAGCAAAATACAAGTGATTGTCAACCGCTGTCTTCGAAGAACGTGGTAGCAGAAGTAAGATTCTCGCTTCCGAACAGAATGTTCCTGGTTCGAAACGAGGTTCAGGAAAAATTACAAATGTGATTTTTCTTTACATAACGTCCTCAAGTCAACCCAGGCTTTGAATTGGGTAGTTGGAACGTAGTTCTACCGAAAAAATTGTCCAAAATGCACGCTTTGAAAATGTATGACTTACCCATACATCGATACGTACGTGATTACATTGTGCAATACTCTCTAACTTAAGGATTATGATTTTATTGATTAATAGCTTTGAAAATGGTCAGCAATGGAGCAACAATAAATTTTGAAATCCAAAGAAGAGGGTGCTTTAATAATTGGTCTCAACATTCAAGTAGAAAGTAAAAAGTTGAAAATGGGATCCGAAACTGCTTCAAATATTTACCATTTTTATAAAAACAATTATTTGAAATCCTGAAAATTTTGCGGCCTACTACGGTATCAGATCGGTTTTGGATTATCCCAAAATTGAAATAGGTGCGTGGTCTTGTGAAAATGTGATAAGTGCACTAACTGTTATACCAAATAAACTGTTACATTGAAATGAAATCATTAACCTCCTTGCCTTTCCTTTAAGTTTAATTTCTTTTTACGAATTTTCAGCTTATTTTCCTAAATTTATCCTAAAAGAAATCACATTTTCGTATCTATCTCAATCACGAAGCGTAAACCTACGTGTATTACGTATAGCTTAACGTAAATATTATGAGCTAAAGAACATTTTAACTTAATCTGAGAACACGTACCTTGTGTAATTGTTTATGTATTTGAGTACACTATGCTACACATATACGTCAATATTTCAATAATTAATCTTCTATTCGAGTCGCCTAGTCTAACCGAGACTCCCATTGCATGCACAAATTAGTTGAAACTCAATTTTTGAGCTTCTTCGATGGTTTCTGATTACTTTTCGGCGTATTTGTTATTGTATCAGTGACCATTTCTTCTTTTTCACTATTTTTAGCAGCATTATTTGACTTATCAGTTTGATAAGCAACACTATCACATCCCTCTGCACTACTTTGTCCATCTAAACCAGTTGTGCTGGTCGGTGAATCCTTTTCTTCTGCAATGCGAGGCAAAAGTTCTCCTGGAGGTTGAAGAGACAATGACAACGTAGCCGAATTACCAGTCGTACCAACAACAGAGCCACTTCCATTGGATCGATTCAAACCATCTGATTGATCAAAATTAATGTCAAAACTATCGGCATAGCTGTCCAATAAAGAATTCTTTTCCGTCGGAACCACTGCCATTGAACCGCTAAAGTTGTCATTATTCGTTCCACTACTACTCGAACAAATTCCTGACGCCGATGATGTAGTGGTATTTGTTCGCCAGATACCAGAATGTGGGCGTTGTTTGGGTGCCGCCGTTGTGCCAGTACAACATAATGGTGAAATTGAACATTTATTTTCGGCACTACGTGGATGCAGTCGATCGGGTGACAATGCTCGCCGTAGCAACGGTGAACTAGGCTCGGCACTTTTGGGGCGAGCAAAACTTTTTTTTGACACACCGGCAACATTGATTGTAGACTGACCACTGGGCAATACACCGGGACTGTACGATTGAGTGGTATTGGATGAACCTGGTTGATGGCCGACTGGAAATGCTAGTGGTGAGGGTGATCGAGTTGGTGATGATGGTAGTGGAGACGGTGATGGTGTACGTGCTAATGGCGATAGTGGAATGTGTCCCACGGATTTACGACGATTTGGTCCGGAATTCGTTGTAGATGTGTGCAATCCTTTGTTATTTGAGACACCGGTTGTATGTAGTTTGTGTTTCAGACCATGTAAAGTTGATGGACGTTGATATAGTTGTGCGCTACCAGTGCCAGTAGGCGTATTCGGTGCCGACGACGATGGCGATGATGATTGAGACGAAGCGGATGCCGATTGAAGATTAAATGTGTCCAGGGGAGAGAGACTCAAACGGTTTAGTTGGTTAGTGGGTACAGACGAATCTTGATTGCGTGTAAATGATTGAAATGATCGACTTGGTGTTACCATTGTTGGCGACGACAATCCAGCTGCTGCTATTTGCTGCATCTCGGCACTCGCACGTTTCGTACTAATCCGTCGGAACAATGAAGTTTTCCTCTTTTTGTCATTGTCCTTTCTTTGCTTCTTCTGTCGATTGATTCCCTTTCGTGCCAATTTACTTTGCAACAGATCACGTTTACGACCACCACTCTGAATGCTGGTATGTTCCAATGGTGTAGCTCTCAATGTCACATGTTCGGCTCCACTGAGAAGCAACTGCAATACCTGCGTATGATATAATCCTTGAACTGCTTCGCCATTAACGTGGGTGATCAAATCGCCGGGACGTAAGCCGGCTTCAAATGCAGGACTTCCTTCGTCCACAACCATGACTAGATGGTGCATAGTATAGAAATCAGTGTCGCCATAGTACACACGGATAGTATGCACGGTGAATCCGAATCCACGTGGGCCACGTCGGATAATTAATGGTGGCTTCAAATTGCTTACCAATGGTGACAGTTCACGACATGGTGATGTGTCTCGTGAGCTGGCTGTGCTCGAACCACCACCACAAGCTCCGACTGGCGATTGGACATTGTAGCCATGACTAACGTAGCCGGTGGATGATGTTTGTGGAACTGCATCTTCTGAAATAATTTCAGCTATGTGACAAAAATAATTTCGGAAGAGGGAATCTCGCACAAGGTGGGTGAATCTAACGTAATTTTTCAATTATACTGCATTGATACGAGATGCCTCATCTATTAATAATACCATAATGGTAGCACGCCCAATTCGGATTACTTACCTGAAGTTATCATTAGTGACAAACCCAATGCGGACGCGCTTTTAACGACAGATCGTGAACGATGCTTTAAGCTTGATGGAGGTGAACCACTAGAGCTCCCTCCCATAGCTGTATCAGAGGAGGACGCAATTTCCAAACTGAAACGAAATAGGTAAAATCATTGCCGCTCTAATGGCTTAAGCGAATAATCAACGAAATTACTCACCCACTGCCGCTATGTTCATCTTCAATGGATATCGAGAATCTTGGTAGAATGTCTCTGGCATGGGCAGTTTTACGTTTGCGCTGAATTTGTGGCGACACATCATCGCTGTCTGTTTGAGAAGATTCTGGCGTACTGAATGTTTTACGCGATGCTAGCGATGAAATCTGATGCAAATCAACTAGTTTTCTATTGTCGATAGTGGATAACTTGCTAACCAACGGCTGAGATTGTTGTTGCTTGAGATATTGTTGGAACGATTTGATATCGTCTCGATCGGGTGTATTTAAATCAGGATACGATTCAGTGTCCGGAGTTGATGGTAATTTAAAGTTAGTCGGAATCTGAAACATTTCATTGAATCTTCAAAGCCCACTCCAAACATAAAATTTTCGTAAACGCTTACATCCAATTTTCTTAATTCCGGTCGCGTAAATAATTTCACATCATTCAAACTGTGATTCAGACTCATTGTGGTAGTTATTTTGTCATTCACTAGATTGCTCTGAAAACGAGATGAGTTTTGACGGCGATAATGTGGTGAGTAAGAGCTGAATGATCCAATTAATGGCGAATCTTCTGTTTCATCCGTGTCATCACCACCCAAGTCATGATTGTAACGATCCATTCGAGCTAAGCAGCAAACAAAACTTTGTCAAAGACTAATTTGTGTGATAGACAGATTTGTAACAGATTTGAGTCTAAGACCTTAGTATTGCCTGCCTCTAAGTGCAAGTAATAATATGTTTGGGAAGAAGACTGAATCGTAACAACCTCCCTGGTGTCTATTCATTAGACCCGGCCGTTCCAGACTGGGACCATCAGGGCTAATATACTAGTGACTTTCAAGCAGAGATCTCCACCGTGCTCAGATGTTGTACAAGCTCGTTCCCACTCAGCCTGGAGGACAGAGTTATTCACATCTGTACGGCAAGCAAAGCCAGTATACTAGCCCAGATCACCACATCGGTTTAGTGGAGGAATGTAAGCAAGCACTCAACAATCTGGGACTACCTAACTCGGTAGTCATGATATGAGTTCCTGGACATTCCGACATTGACGAGGCGGCTGATAAGTTGGCTAAATTCCGCTCAAGATGTACGTATCCTGGACAAGAGCCTTATATCCCAATCCCCCAATCTGCATGCAAGACGGCCATTCAAGAATGAGTGTCGGAAAATCACCACGTAGGTGTGCATTATACCCAGGAGGCGTACATACCAAGCGTTTCCTGCGAAAACCATCTCATAGAAGGGGGCAAAGAGCTCCTTTGCCTAGAGAGGAGTCAGATACGTAGGGTGCTATATCACTGATGACTGCCCACTCAATTACAATCTCACTACCATAGGAATCTCCTGAATTCTGAGATACGCCTGCGATCTGGAAGATGAAACGGGCAGAAGACATTATGTACGACTGTCCAATCTTTTCATCCCCAAAATGAAAATACTGGGGAACTACACTGTAGATCCTTCGGACGTGTATCAGTTGCAACCCATTACTCTTAATAGATTCCTAGTTGGGATAAACGGATTTCAATGTTTGTAAAATAATAGGGGGTTTGGAACAAAGCATCCAGAGGGCCTGTGTTTGTCGAATTCATGCCTCACGGCGGCATATTATCTTAGACTGTGGTGATACTGCTTAGCATATAGCATGGGAATCGAAAAATATCGCCGTTAAAAGGAGAGACGATCTACTCCGTACCATTCATCTAATCAATTTGAATGCTTCATCAGAATTAGAGAAGTGTTGGACTTTACTCTGGTGTCCAGTAGTGATCAATGCCACTAATGAAGGGAAGCTAAGCTTTGTTCTTTGATCATAATTTAATGAGATTCTACCTTGCTGAGCAATCCACGCAGAGGACTACATTCGATTAGGGACTAGAACTTTATAGATTATAGAAAAAATTGTCACGACGAGCGAAAGTCAGCTTTCGATAATTTTTCTCTTTGCTTATTGTGGAGATGACGGTTCTTTAGTGACTTCAACTACTAGCGTTAGATCTCCCTCCTAATTGATCTCCAAGTAGAGCGTCTGTAAATTGGAAAGAATTTGGAGGATGGGGTAGGGGGATGAAAAACCAACATTTGCTTGACGTCATTTATGGGCACAGGACAAAGGAAAAATAAATACATTACTGTCAAAGTAGCTGGTGTCATCGTCGTTAGATAATTGTGGTACAAACTCAGCTTTCTGACGTAGTAATGAATTCCAATCAACTGCATCAAAATACACATGTTCCTTCACCTCATGTGAACCACTGGTGCCTAATCGATCTCGAGGATTTTGTTGCAACAACATTGTTATGAGATCCTTAGCATCCGGTGCAATACTCCAATCATCATTATCCGGCCATTCAATGTCATCGTTTACGGTATGCGCAAACAATTCTTCCGGTGTTTCTCCGAAAAATGGAACACAACCAATTAAAAATTCGTACAAAATTATTCCCATCGACCACCAATCGACTGGTTTTCCATAGCCTTGCCGTAATATCACTTCGGGCGCTATGTATTCGGGAGTGCCGTACACTTGTTTATCGGAAAATTGTCTCGTTTCGCTGTCAATATAACCTTCGTACAGATTTGTCGCTAATGACATCAATCCCATCTTAGACAATCCGAAGTCGGTCAATTTGATGTGTCCCAAAGCAGTGATTAACAAATTGTCTGGTTTTAAATCGCGATGAACGATCCCATAACTGTGGAGATACTCGACGGCAAGCACTGTGTAAGAAACATAAGAATTAGTCTGTTTATTTCATAAACTGAGTAAATGTTTCGGATAGGCGAATGACATACGTTCCCCGGCATAGGATACCCGATACACTTCAAGCAAGTATATGCATGGAATCACAAATATAAATTCAAATAGAGAAACAATCCTCGGATGAGGAGAAAGAGTGCAACGCATATGAGTCAGGTATCAGCCGTAGATTCGACTGTAAATACCAAATCAATGCTAAACAACAAGCACTAGGAGAGTTCGTGGACATCGAAGGAGCTTTTAATAAGTTCGCCTTAAAAGCGGTGAATAAATCCACAACGCATTTTGGAGTGGATGTAATAGTTTGTAACTATGTTGAAAACACGGAAAGTAATAGCTCATCATGCTAACTGCAGTAAAGAAGGCGAATCAATTGAGGCTGCACAATGGAGAAGTGCTATCGTTTATTCTGTGGGATATGGTAATAGACAGCTTATTGAGATAATCAAATAACAAAGGCTACAATACAGAGAGCTTTGCAGATGATCTATTAATTATCTTGACAGTCAACCCAGAATGAAATGGTCCTGACTGATATTTTTTGTCACTCTAACAACACTCATCAGTCTGTTAGTTGCGAGTGAGAGTGACAAAAAATATGTCAGTGAGGACCATTTCATTCTGGGTTGACGTATAATAGAAAGATGAGAGAGAAAACGGATTGAAGGTAAATCCCCTTAAGTCTAATTTTGTTCTTTTCACGAATAAGAATAAGACCAAAGAAGTTAAACCTCCTTGATAAAACCATGGTCCTTTGATATAACGCAAAGTTCCTAGGTTACATACTGGATAAAAGACTTAACTGGAAGGATGACCATATAACTGAAAAAATAAACAAAGCAACCGAAATGTTTGGCAATGCAAAAGGGATTTTAGTAAAAACTGAGGATTAAAACCCAATGTCATTCACTGGCTTTACACAGTCATCATTAGACCCATATTCTGCTATGGTTGTCATGTGTGGCATGAAAGATGCAATATAAAATCAGTTTAAAAATAAATAGACTGTGGTACTCGTACCCCGGTAGTGGAAGCAGTGACATTTTCGGGCCGGCATTTCCGCACCGGGCCGGCATTTCCGCACCGGGCCGGCATTTCCGCACCGGGCCGGTAGGCAAACGCGAGTTTGAGCCCCAGAGCGCCGCGATGGAGAAGACCCAGAGTGCGCCTCAGGGCGCGACGATAGCTCGGCTTAAACACATCGCAAAGAATTCGCTTTTTAAGGTATAAGACACAACTGACTTTACTGATGGATCGAAGATGAAAGCTGCCATATATTCAGAGTTCAGAGAATCCCCTACTGGAATTATCAGTTCCATTAGGAACCATACAGCAGTATATTTGGCGGAGATTTCGGCCATACTAAAATGCATTGAAGTTTTCATAGGAAAGAAAATCAGAAGTAAACAAATACATATCTGCACAGATAGCCAAGTATCGTTAGAGTGTCTTAGGTGCTGGAGCAAAAAGCCTGCGATCACTTAACAAAAATTTAGAAATAATAAAAGAAGGAGTGGGAACTTATCAGGTACTACAATAGTAAAAGCACAAAGTACTTTCAAGTAAATGTAAAAGGGGAAGGCCTAAATTTGCATTAAAGAATGGACAGTTAATAAAGATCGGGAAATGAAAAAACGAAAACTAGGAAATGGAAAAAGCGGGAAGTAGAGAAATTGTCCATTATTAACTAAACTACACACTGCTTATTCCACACAGTCGCAAACTTCGACTGCTGATTCCCTTTGCACAAACGTTGAAGATGCACTACAGGCTTCAGTTTAGTCAGTCCGTCCCCTCACTAAAGAATTTATAAAGAACTTCAGTGACAGAATGACAAACGAAAAAGCAAAGAATGAAGTCTTACTTTGCTTGATACAAACAAATTATTTGACGTTACTAAAATAATAAAACAAGAAAAGGTAGACTCTTCGGTTACACAAAGCCTTGAAAGGTATTCTGCAGCACGTACAGGAACTCTAATTTCTTCACTCAGTGAATGTTTCTTGACAGTTCTC
>JANVCI010122223.1:0-11322 GCA_026413465.1 Trichosia splendens | reverse complement strand
CAGTGTGAGTCCTCAGATTCTGAAGGACTCAGACTAAGACTAAGTTACCTCGCTCTCTATGCGATAAAATACACTACAGAACATACGATGAACGTAGCCTATTACTGTACGGCTGCTAATATTCGCACAAGGTGACACACTTGTGTGACACAAGTGCGAAAGTTTGCGGAACGAACAAAGAGAGTGGAATAATCGCACGAGTGCAGCCGTACAGTAATAGGCTACTTACATCGTATGTGCTGTAATATACTATTCAAGGTGAGCCATATACTCTTCTCAAAATTATGAATTCAGTTTTAATTATGATTTTGAATGGAATTGTCCAAGCACATGCAATCGGGCATGCAATTTCATTATTCAAAAAATTTTCATTTACAGAAAACACAAATTTCCATTAACTCTTTGGCCAAACGGTGTTATGTAATTATTAATTTTGCCTTTTTCCTTTTTTTTGTTAAACTTTAAACAATCGCGTGCGAAAATCAAATTTTCTCTCCTCATAACTATTCCAACTAGCTAAAACTTATGACTTGTTTGCTCGCTCATAAACCCATAAATCTGTGTCTTACACGACAAAAAACGACAAGAATACACATCAAAACACACCAATTATTATGTAAACGAAAGTACTTTTACTAACTTAACAACATGAGGGTACACAAACCACTTTCAACAAATTATGCAGTGCTCATTTCCATATATTTTCTTGCATATATGTTGGATATGAGTGTATAATATTGTTTAGTGTTTAGTAAAAGGTTTAGTCTCTTTTGGCATGAGGTTATTATACAATAACAGGTCACAGAAGTGAGTAGTCGGTCGTTTCTTGCTACTACAGTGTGTGTTCGATTCGAATTTAAAGCAAACAAACAAAAATCGATCAAACACATATAATAAGAAAACAATAACTTCTCCACATACGGTATGTTATCCGTGTGTTCTTGCCAACCTACTATATTTAACTTATAAAGGAAACTGAAATTCATGTCATTGGATTATTCAATTTTTATTTGATTTATCACGAAAACGCGAGTGAAACCACATAAATATATGTAGAGTCAAGCGTATTGGATACAGCAATAACTAAGATTCGTTAGAATCCAAAAACAGAAAAACGATTTCTATTTTTAAGTATCTGAAAAATGTTTCAGCACGAAGAATCAGACGAGGATGACTACGAAGGATACTGTGAGTATATACGTCCATTGAACCAGTCTAATATTGAATATTTTCCTTTCAATTCAATTCATTTTTGCCAACTTTAATATCAATTATAACCGTGTGTATTGTACTTTTCATTAACGAGGCAATTTTTCATTTTCCTAATTGATTTCAGTTTTGCAACCGGTTAATGGATATAATATTGCCGACCGTATAAAATCGGCTAATAAAGAACTATTTGAAGGTAAAAGTGATAGCGTTCAGTCGGGTGATTTTACTGAAACACAACGCAAGGTTTCATTTCGTTCAGAGCCTGATTATGAACCGGATTCAGAGCCTGAAATGGATGATGATAACTCATGTGATGATGAAGACATTTCAGCGATTAATCAAGTATTAGATCGAAAAGACGATATTGCTGTGTTTGAGGAACAAGAAGTGATTGAAATGAATAAAGTGGAAATCGAGAGGCTGACATTTGATGAAACGTCGAATATAGTTGGAGATGATGAAATTGATGATGTATGTGAAGAAATTAATAATGTTGATCTCACAGTAAGTGATGAATCTGATACAACGAAGAATGGAGAAGTGCTTGAAGAAGTGCTAATCACCGATGAAGCAAAATCAATTGAAAGTAACAATGGTGTAACCGATACACGACCAAAGGTTTCAAAAGAATTAAAAATAGGAAAACCTCAAGGACTTCAGCCAAAACCGAGTTCAGCCAAAGTGAAACAAATCGAACCAAACTTTCACCATCATCACAATCATCGACCCAATTCATCGATTCATGCAAAACAATCATCTGAATCACAATTTCTGAAAATTCAACTCAATTTTAAGCCATGTTGTGAATATAAATACTTAGAGAATGATAGACTGCCACGTTATTGTGGATACATATCACAATATGGGTTGAGCAAAGAACAATTGGAGATGAGGGAAAAACGACGAGAACGCTTTCGAAATCGTCAATACGATAAGACTGCAAAGCAATTGCAAGAAGAAACTATTAAGTCTGAAGTTAATGAGGAAGCTTTCGCTAGATGGTTGCAAAATAAGATGCGAAATAATCGAAATATGACAAAGAACATGTACGACTATAGACCTACGAAGCAGACCAAAAAAGCAAAGAAAAAGGTTTGAAATAATTTTTTTAAGAAAATGTGTGTGAAGTAAATGGGAACGATATGCCACAAAGTTGTTGTTGGTTTTTTTTGTAATCCTTTTGTTGCACGCAGAGGATTGTAGACTCGTACTCCGATTGCTTCTGATTTCTTTTCGTTTTTATTTTGTTTTCTTGATTTTTCCTGACTTTTTCGGATTTCTCCTGATTCCTGGCTAAGCAGGGGGGAGAGCGAGAACTGAGCATTGTATGACCATTTTGTGCAGTATACCATTATCTACAACTTTGCCTCTGGACCCAGCCTTCTCATGCTTCCCGAGATAAATTATTGAAAATAACAATAATCGACGGCTCAGCGGTGGAAGCTAAGAGCATCCAATATATGACCAATATATGTTCAGCTCAACATTCTCTACAACTTTGTCGTTGGACCCAAACTTATACCTGTTATACTTTCGGACTTTGGCCATTTTGGGCGCCATTTTCCGATTGTAGCCCCACCTACGTGACCAAATTTACCCATTTGGAACTCGTCGGAATTATTGCGTTTTTTTTTTCAGGGAAATTTGTTTCAAAATCGGTTGAGATTTACTCAAGTTCTGCTGGCTACGGACGAACAGACAGACAGCTATACAAAATAGACTCCTGGGACCACCACATGGAAAATATGCCCTGGAAACACGAGTAGTTTTACGTATCAGCTGACGATTTTCGGTTACGTCATGTGCTTGGCAGACTCAACCGACGAACATATGAAATATGAAGTCATCTGCCGGTGTATGTTTTTTAGTTTTGCACCAGTCTGCCACCGCAGTGGAATAACAGGAAAAAATTTCATATTTTAGGTGGCGTCTGCCAAGTACATTACACAATCGAAGATCGTCTGTCGATATATTTTCAGTGTCATTGGGAGTTAAGGGCACAGTTCGGTTGTTCGGTACTATTTTCAAAATGGGACCGAATGAGGACGAAAAAACTCTTTTTTGAAACTCTCAATCGCGTCTGCCAAGCACAAGCATTTTTTTAACGGTAGGCGGGGTCACAGTATGGCATAAAAGAATTCCAGGATCCGACGATATCGTCGTGGGCTCTCAATGTATTAAGACTATTTTTCTATGTAGGAAAGAATGCGGTAGGTGAAGGAATCCAAAATAGAGTACCAGTAGTCTCTGGTAGCGACTGGCACTTCTAGGTAGTATTTTTTGCGGCCACAAGACATACTCACAATCTGTTATCGATATACATTTCTTGATAAAAAGCTTTTCAACTGCAAGACAATAATGCAAAAACGTGATATGACGCTATGGTATCTGGACTCTTGGCTATCTGACTCTTGGTTAGACCACATGGAGGGTATGATATATGTACGGCCGTAGGGTTGAGTTTAACATTCTGTCTTAGCAATTTTTTTTACCTCCCCTTCATGCCACGAGAGTCTTGAGTCCCTCCTCCACCCCACTTTTGCATGACGCAATTTATAAAGTGCTCCTTAGTAGCAGGTTCAATTACCGTGAGAGGCGGGTAAGAGGTGTAAAATAGAAACGGGAAATTAAAACAAAGTCCTCAATAACATCGTTGGTCTAATAGCTAATAGACTATAGTTGACGCCCCCGAAAATCTATCTGAAATCTAGGCCAATTGCAGCGTTTTGCAAACACTCGACGTAGCCTCCATTTATTACATCTAAACTTGGAATAGAATCTAAATTCACATTACTTAGTGCTACTTAGATGAGTATACACCGAACGATTGCTTTAACAATCGTGAAACTAAAAAATTACAGAAGGCATCTCTCAAACCCTATTTTCTTTGAAAGTATCGTTAATTTGAGATAAACTTATGAACCAAACTCATGTTAATGTAATGCCCAAGCTTTTTCTCGAAAAGAGGCTAAGAGGGGTTGGCAAAAAAGATCGTAATTCGTCGTGTCAATAAAATTACATCTTGTGATATCAGCAGTTATAAAATTGACTAGCTAATCTCGTGTGGTTGGCAGTATACAAGGTGGGGATTCGTGGTTTTAATACATATCGTCGTGTAACTAATTAGATGGTAATTAGGCACTAGAAAAGCGAACGAAAATCTTACGTGACAGGGTTCAGTAATTGTTCATTCTCAATGCGCTGTACGTATCAACAGCACAACATTTGTCTAATTTTAGATTTGAATAAAAATTTCATAAAAATTTACATTTTTACCATTGCCTTCATCTGGCTCCGGGTTAAAGTTAATGCACATTTTTACCTATATTTGAATTCCCCATAAAATACCAAAATTAGTTCACAACCAATGATAAGTTGGCTAGACAAAATTTAACTAACTAATATAACTTCTATCTATCGATCAAACATAATATACATTCCTTTAAAGGTGAAATTGAAAAATTCCTATACACTCCATATGAATAATGTATTATTCATAGTCATCGCTGCAAAACGGTTATCAAAGTTTCAAAATTCATTCAATTTTGAATTCTTTTCTATTTGTCCTGAATTCACAGACGAATTTCTAATCAATTTTAACCAGTTTGTTACATGATGTGTTCAAATCAGTCTGTTGTTACATATCAAAAACCTCTCCAACATTGCGGACTGGATGATTGGCACGCAAGAATCAATAAATTAAGGAATGTAGCTGACACATATCGAAATGATTCGTTTGATCTAAGACATTGTGCTAGAAGCTTAAGAAACGAAACCAACGTTCAAACTGTTTGGGATACGTACCAGAACAATGCCAGATTATCAGACCGGTAAGTTATTTAATTCAGAATCAGAAGGGAAAGTGTAATGAAAGTGGAGCGATGGGATAGGCTTTTGTTCTGCATTATAACTGTAAATCAGATCATGTTATAACTGGTTTCACGTGAGTTAAATCATATTTTGTGAGGGGTTAGTTCCCATGTCCTGTTTAACAGAGGGTGTGTGAAAATAAACCCCATTCGAAGGCATCGATACACGGTGTCGCTAACTCAAATAATGTACATAACGAAAATTGAATATTTCATGCTATCGTGTATTACTTTTAGTATGTAAATTTGTAAAGCGTGTGCGAGTCGGTAAAGTTTGTACGAGGTACGACATCAGTAATACAGCATGAAATATTAAATATAATTTGTGTGTGCGATATTCCCTAACGCAGAAGTGAAGCCCGCACACTGTTTCGTGGGTGACGCCTGTCGTATTATGTTGAATTTTGGGAGTGGAACTTACTGCATACTTTTGCAAAAAATGGAATGGATTGCAAAAAATCATTGCCACTGGTGAGCACATAAAAGGCGCTTCCTTCCAAATCGGACTCCTTAAATATATCCCAAATAGAACCTTAGATTAGATTCGTTTATTTAAGGAGGCAAGAACACAGGTCGTTCGACGTGTTTACAGTAAAGTCATGATAAGAGAAATAGGTCATAATTAGGGGAAATTTTTGTGTGTCTTCAATTTTCTTCATGATGTTCAGTTGAGCGAGTCACGTTGGATGAATCTGGAGGTTTCCAAGAATGCGTCGCCTATGCTTGAACCTAACATACTTAGCAAGTACCTAACTGGGACTGAAACACTAATCAAATCTATTGGGAATACTGGAGATGGCAACGTCTGACCCTCCTCAACCAAAATTTATCCATCTTAACTTTTGTGTTCCATATTTACACCACATGTCCTGTCACCTGTTAGGCATCTTGATCGATATTATATCTTAAATACTACTTCATTACTAGCATTGCTGAGTTGGATCGATGGAGAATCACGATGGAACATTGCATGGCTCGAATCGACAAAGAAATAGATTCGTTGAAAAACGAAAAAAATGTCACGGAACAGGAAATGGAATCAATGGTAACGCCCTTAACTGTTATTTCTGAATGTTTAACAACGCGTGACAGTCGTTTGGAACCGGAGTTAACTTATGATGATGTGGACATTGAATTGCAAAAGGAACTGTCGGTGGTCGAGAATAATCAAAAGATGTTGAGAGAACAATGTCACAATGCGTGGGAGAAATTGAATCGTTTAGCTGAAACCAAATTTAAAGTTGGATTGGAAATCTCAAATAAGACAGATGCGGAAGAATTGGATGTCAAGCAATTAGGACTTAATAAGTTCTGTTCCAATATCAGTTACAAACCCGATCCGCTAAGAGTTTGTAAAAAGTAATTGTTCACGTTTTTTTACACGTTTTATACATTTCACTTAAATCTGTCATATTTCCTAACAGTTCGTCTACTTACGATGGTTGGTTGGAACATTCGCGAAATATTAAACAAATTGCCGACAATGAATTGGAAGACGCATATGCAATGCGTGAATCATTGTTTGTATGTCGTGAAAAGGCTAGAAATATATTGCAGGCTCAACAGGATCGTACTGATCACACGATTCGGAAACGAATTTTCGAAACTCAACGTGCTCGAAATGAACTTGAATGGCAGCTACTCAAAATGAAAGAGGAAATGGAAAAATGTATGAACGAAATTCAACTACTTGAAGGTAAGCTATGGTCTCTTTCGGGTATTTATGAAAGGACTAAAACTGGTTGGATGCGACTGTATTCAGACATTGAAATTGTTTAGTACAAGTTCAGAGTATCTGACCGAAATGGCAAGAAGAAAGTTCCACCAAAGAATTAAAATTCTTCATTGTAGCCTCTAATGGCTGTGTACACTTGACATATATAGTCCTATGTCTGTCATTTCATAGTCATATGCATTAATTGGAAGCTTCAGCCGATTTGGACGAATAATTGTTTCGCCGAAAGTCTTTTAGATTACCACATGGTCTTATCCCCAGTAATAATCTGAAGCGGGGCTAAATAATCGTGGACGATTTTTTCCTATTTCCTTAATTTTATCACTAATAACGCATTTGTTCTACTTGAAGATGCGTATCGTGCAAAGGCGGATGTTCTCAAGTTAGCCGAAACGCGTTTGGAAAATCGTACACAACGGTCTGGCATGGAATTGTGTAATGACGAACCACATCATGGACTATGCGATGAGGTTAATAAGCTCCGTGAAACACGTCGAATTTTAACTGATCAACTAAGTAAATGACATATTTACAGTTAATGCCTTCACACTAATTTTTTCCTGTCTTTAGATGGTGCTAAGACCACGTACAACACTCTCGAAAGTCATGCCAATCGACTCGAAACCGATTTGAACAATAAAAATCACTCTCTGATGACGGACATTCGAGGATTGGATTTACGTATGCGTTTGAAAGGTGACAAATCATCAAGTTTCAATTCACAAACAGATCGAAACATTCAATTAACCAAAATGGAAGATCAAATTCCAAAAAATTAAAATTATGTCGCCCCATTTATTTAACCTAATTGCACGGCTTCTCGATGGAAATTAAAGAAATTAAAGCAATTGTACATTGTTTCAGTCTGTCGGTATTATTTTATATCAAATTTGAAGTAAATATCACCATCGTCTGGCAAAAATGTCGTTTCGCAGATCATTGTCCGATTTGGTTCCACATGTTTTGCATGAGGCAGCAAATGTACTCCTTGTCTCGAATGAATGTCCCAATTAATGAACTTATCAGCTTCGATTTCTCTGGATGGTCCTGAAGTTACCGTCGTTTTATTGGTAATCTCACTAGTTAAATGCCAATCCACCCACAAAGCGACACCGTTACAAGATCCAGAACTGAAAACACAAGAAATGAGAGATTTGATCAAGTGCTTGGAGTCATAAACATACACTTCAAATTTGCGTTCGGTGGTGGTTTTCTTGGTTTCCAAAAACTTTCCAAAATCTACTCGGAGAATTTCTTGAGATTTTGCCAATGCCCTGCATGGATATTCCCAAAGTGGTTGTGGTTCAACAACAGAGTCAGCCAAATTTGCTGATTTCTGTAAAGAAAAAAATTTCATAACGGCTTCAACGATCAATATATCGTTTCTGATTGGTTGCCAATAGTTATAACGCTTCAAGTCATAGACAGTAGCAACAATCATTGCGCAGTGACTTGCAGCATAACACAATTGCGATAAGAAAGATCCTCCGATCGAAATATTGACAAAGCAGTTCCAATTCTTGGATTGCAAAACTAATTTCACAAAAGCGAGACCCTTTCATATTCGGTCTTATGGCATTTGCTACATGGATTCGCAGAACATAAAAGAAAATCAATCGACAACACTCACCTCAACAAACTCATCAAAAATGGCCAAATCGAAACCCTCACATACTCCCAACGGAGATCGAATTTTATGCAAATCCAGAAACTCAACGGGAACCGAATGTATTGTCGCATGTCTAGGTATTATAACCACATCGCTTCGTAACTTACATCGTATCTGACTGAGCAATGTGCCAAAGTAGAAATTGTCCCATGGCACCAGAGCTGACAGAAAACTCGGCTCTCCAAATACGTGAGTGATGGCATCCAAATCGTAAATTTCACTCAAGCACTGAATGATTTTCACATTTTTCAACTGATTTGCATCTACATGGCTTTGTAGCACCTTGCTGGAGTATCGATTCGATTCTAAGCAATACACTAGCTTGGCACCTAATTTACTAGTTGCTAAACCCAACAATGAACCATCGCTCAGCACCAACACAATGGATTCTTTTCCAATTTCCTCTTCCAATAGCCGCAAATATTTCTTATTCCTTAAATTGTCATTAAGTTGACCGGCTCTTGTGCGTGAGTAAGCATTATGAAAACCACAATCGCACAATGGCTGACGCAGTGATAACGGTTTCTGTTCCATTTCGGTTACGGTGAACCATAGTGAATATTCGTCGTGATTGAAATTTAAAAACATTTCACCCCCTTCCTGTATGGAAGTACTTTTTGGTAGATAATAAAGAGCCTGCATCCAATGGTCACGCCATGGTATAACATTTTGGTTTGGAATGAATTTTTGGTTATTCGCTTTCAGATATTCATAATCAGGATGCGCCTAAGAAAATATTATTTGAAAACTAAGATATGCATTTTCAGGATGAGACAACAATCCCACAATTCATTACAAAAAGGTGGTCATTTGATCAAAACAATGTAATAATTACCCAAAATGGTGCACAGCTTAAGAGAATCATTTTTTCCTCATCCATTTTCAAATCCCACCACATAAAAACAACGTGCATATTACCACTTTGTTTGGCCGTGAATTTTGTGGACGAACAATTTTCTAATGGCAGCGATGTCTTACCAGACCAATCAAAATGTTGAACTGGAATGGGATCGGTGATAAATTTAACATCTTTTAATGGAAATTGATTGAGTTGGATGTCGTGTAATGCAGCTGAACCTTGACATTGGTGAATCTAAAATCACAACACACTGTAGACACAATCACTGTTCTGAATCATTTTTACCTCAGGTGGCGTTTTCAACAACACTTCGCCATCTAGATTGGCCAACGTTTTCGGCATATTCCAAGACCATGCAAATGGACATTCCACCACTTGTGCATAGATGGTTGCTGAATCTGGTATAACAATGCAATTTTTTTCCAAAAGCTCCTTGTGAGCATGATTGAAAATGCTTATGGCTCCTTCTCCAATCAATTCAGTATCAAAAACCTCTGTTACTAAAATATTAGCTCTTTTCTCCATGTCACCCCCTTCTCCAACAGCAATTTCAGTCGAACGTTTCTTAATCACATTTATCATACCTTTCATCCCATTCTTCTCAATGATCTTCTCTGCACAATCGGCCATAGGTCTGCAATGAAAATTACTAATAAAACGTTTGCGATGTCATGGACAGGCTAAAGTCTAGTTCAGTGGCGGAAGCCATAGAGAGTTTTCCTTCCTGGGAGAAGAAAGTGGGTATTCTTAAGGAAAAAAGCGAAACAGTTTTCTATTCACCCTAGTTCTATCCCTGTGCCGGTGTCTAGACTTTTGCCCATTGAGAGTTAAACAATTGATTTACCTAAAAGCTTCACAGGCCGTTACTGAATCCGCACCTACAATTGTCAGTGAAATTTAATTACTAAGGCTTACTGTATGTAAACTAGTTGCTTCTCTTACCACAACGAACAGCCATCATCGATAGAATACCAGTTCCTGTCCCAATATCCAAAACATTTGCCTTTCCCCCCTGTTTATGAATCTTATCAATGGCAATCTGCAGTCCCTTGTAATATTTTTGATTCCTCTCGCTATCGTGTAGCCTACATGATATACGAAAATGATGAAATTATCAAAAACCTCAATTGTTTTTAAACAATCACTAACATATCAGCAAAAGCAGCTCGAGCTATTTCCTGATGATAATCGTAGTTTTCACATTGCGGTTCCCATTCAGATCGGCCTTTTTGTTTCATTGAAAAACATAGAAAATTAAGATTCATTAATGCACAAGTTGCACGCACGTATACGTATTGATCAACAACAAATAATTACCTGTAATTGGATTCAAAATTTGCTTAAATGTACTCATATTTACACTATTTACATGTAACAGTATTTGGAATTTATTTTTTAGTTTTAACATCAAAATAATTGAAATTGAGCGCCTCGTTTAAAGTGGTTTATCGATCACAACGAATGTTTTTCGTTTAATTGACATTTATCGAGACGTTGCTAATTCACAGATCTCCATTTGTGATTTAAAATCATCTTTATCTTGTTCAGCAACACTAGAGTAAATTCATTTGGAAATATAATTTTCAGACTCTGCACGTGTTTTATTGCAAAAAACAATTTTTTGACATTGTTATTTGTCATTTGAGAACATATGTTAACAATGGCTGGAAAAGCTCGGCTTCAAGTCAAAAAACGTTAAGTACACTTTCATATTTTTAAGATAATGAGACATATGGCTAGACGTGAGCGGGCCTTCGTTTTTTCAAAAAACGCTCGAAATTGAAGAAAAAACAAACCCTCGAGCCTTTGATAATTTTTATCCCCCCGTCCGACTTGCTTACTTATGCGGTCACTGCCAAGGATATTGTATTAGATGGATGACGTGTATCCTAAGTTGGACCCGCTTCGCTTGGCCATTTTTTCCAAAGCCATACACTAGGGAGGTAGCGCGGATCGCCATTTTATTAGATGCGCGGTG
>JANVCI010122222.1:0-17444 GCA_026413465.1 Trichosia splendens | reverse complement strand
CATGGCCATTTCGAAAAATTTTAAAAAACCGTATTAGGAAGCTGCATCTTATTTTTCGTCTATAACATAAATTTTGACTTAGATTTGAAATCCAAAAAACTTTTTTTTTTTTTGCCATAGCTAATCAGCACTTCAGTACAGACTATGAATATTTCTTTAACTATTTCACAAACACCCTGTAAATTTCATGGATCACATTAGCGCTTGCATAGTAAATAATTCTGCATCGTGTGCAGCGTGATACACGCAATTATTATGATTCACTATAGACGTTGTATATATATCACATAATAATGTAAAGGAAATTCAATTTATCTAAGTAATTTGTACGTTTAAGAAACCACCATAACTAAGTAAATGTATAGTCAATTAAACACGTGAAACACCTTCCTAATTGTTTTATTGAAAGTCAGACTTCATTTAAATGTTAGAATAATGTTATTAATTATATTACCCTATACTTCCCAAAAACATACCGTCACATCATATCGTTCTGATATAACTAGTCGTATCGAAAAACTTTTCCTTTCAATTTTAATTTTAAAAACAATTAATAACTCAAAAATGCATCATACCATGTAATCTATACGATAACGATTTGAACAAAATAACACTTTATTTTCACTTTCATTCGACCGCTTAATAGACCATGGCTACTACAAGTAAATTTATTTCATTTATGAGGTAATTTTACATTTCATAGTTTAATATAAGTACATGCATGCTTCGTCATCTAGAAATGTGATTTAATCTTATAAAAATGTACAAAATGCGAAGGAAATGATTTCTCATATTCTGTTATAAAAGGATGAGGCAAAGGACTTCTAAAAATGATTTCATTTCAACACAAAGGATTTTTTCCTAATTTGGAAAATTGGCATTTGAATTTATGTTGTCTGTGAAAAATTAGAAAACTATATCAATTCACTCACGACTAAACCATAATCAACCTAAATAAATGTTCGACTGTGTTAATCGAAATTCGTTACTTATTAACTGCACAAAATTCCTCTGATTGAGTAATTTAAATTTTTTTTCTCCATGATTTATTTTCGATTTCTATTTTTAATTTTTTTTTTATCTTTCTTCAGCCAAAGGTTGAAAACACTCCCAGTAAATCAAAACATGAATGCAGATCTGTTTTAATTTATTATAAAAGTACGTAATATCAATTTACTTACAAAAGTGATTACCAGAAAAACCAGTATTTTTAATCATGGTACATATCCCAGTTAACATAAAATTGTTTGGATGAGACAGAACTTAAGGTAACATGTTTACATATGATGTTTTTTTCGCATTAGCAATGTATCGCAAATTATTTTTTTATTTCTACGTATGGTATAATTGCCATACTAAGAAGAGGTGTTTTTGTTGCACCGCATATTATGAATGGCATAAATTGCTTTTCTTCAAATTAATATTTCACACTTAATTGAAAAGAAATTAGATTTTCGCGAAAACATTCCCATGCTTTACGTAAGAAAAACTGTCCTTGGTAATAACTGAAAATATTTTTTTTGTCAATTTGCATTCACCTCACAAAATTCAAATTCCACTTGAAATTATACGATGTTTCTCATGTCATATAACCATTCAATGAGTTTATAATTTATTATTCATTTAATGTTCACAATAAAAGTCTATATTGTTATCTGGGACAAAACAATAATATTATATATACAGCATAGACATGAATCGCCATCTTCTATCTATACATACATATATGTGATTAAACGTCAAAAGTCAATTAATTTTATTAAAAAGAAAAAAATCAACATCAATACAAGTTTTCATGACACAAAATTATTCTGTTTTGCCCATGGTGCAGTCACTGCAATTCACAGGTGTAGTTTATTTAAGAAAAATTATCTTTCTACATAAATTAGTGTTAACAAGTATGTCTTCAGATATGGATTAGATCTGTATGCAGCTGTAATGAAATTGTTTAATAGCAATGTAACCCGTATAGGATCCTACACACAGAGAAAATTGGTGTAATTGATTTTCAGTCTATTACAATTACTGTAATTCGTAATAGAATTTTGTATGAAGTATTACGTTTTTACAACGCTAGTGTAATAGGCAACTTTGGTTTATTACAATTTCATTCTATTACGCTAACGTTATAAAATCGTTATCAAAACGTTATAATTCATAGAAAATTGTATTACGAATTACAGTATTATAGGCTGAAAATCAATTACACTAATTTTCTGTTTCCTTGCAAACAATAAGACGCTGTTCACAAATTATGTTGTATGATTTCTCGGAATTTCAATTCCCCTCTCCTCTTTGTAAACGTTGAATCATTTACTTTGCCCCCTTTTTTAATCATGGTCAAAACCAAAAAATGATCGAAAAAGCCAAGCAAAATATAATGGGATTAGATCAAAAAATTGCTCACATTTATTGAGTTATGTCTTATGAGTCAAATTTCAACTTACTAACGAGTGCACGTTTAATTGCACGTTGGACTCGCAGACATCCGCGGTTCTTGCCAATTTCGTACTTAGTAGGATGACTTGAACTTGGTCAATGTCGTAGAGTTCGAATTTTTAGACATAACATCACCATGTAATTAAAAAAAATTATGTTTGTCGGTCTGGCTTGTTACCAAACCGGCAGTCCACCGCATTATGTATGATGATCTATTTTAAAGTATTTTGTTTGACAAGATGAAATTTTTAAACTAAATTGGTTTCAACATCAGAACATAACGGGTTGATTTTCGTCCACATACCGTACTTGTTTTATGAAAAATTGAAACTTCCTCTTGACCAATCGCAACATTTTTGTTGAAAATGATCAATTTTTATGCGTCTAATTTTTTGCAGATCGCAAAACCCCTCCATCCGTCGAATATCGTTAGGTTTCACATATTTGAAAAAATGCAAGTCTCGATTTTTTTTATCTTTTTAATCTATAAAAAGGTAACTTCTGAGTATACAAGTAACATAGGTTGACCTCAAATTATTTCTGCGAAATAAAAAACAATCCAGAAAAGATTGGAAAGGTATCTGGGAACCCTAAATATCGTACTATTTTAACCCACCCCCTCCTTTCATAGGACATCATTTGTAAACAGAGACTGAAATTCCAAACATTTTAACTAAATTTACGACTTTACTTCATTTGAATTTGATTGTATTACTACGTTTTTAAACCAACTCAAAAAATATCTCTCATGTATAGTTTATAAAATACGCCTCTGTTAAATCTGGATTATACCTAAGCAATAGTCATGCATTTATTTAATATTTTTTACATCTTTTTATTTAATTTAAAATATAATCATTGGAAAAAGTAAAAACAACAACTTGTTTAGTTAAAAACACTGCTGCACTTGAGTGTTAAAAATTATTTGAAAAGTGAAAGGGATCATTACTGTAGACGTTCATGTAGATATGCATGGATGGAGGATGGATATTATTGGCGCCAATTTAATCATACCTTTTATATATTTTTTTTTGTGAATGTTAATGTGATTGATCACTTCCCTCTCATTTTTCTTTATTTTTAATTGAACTTAACAAGAAAAGATTTGTAAAAATTGTTCACCATTAACTTAATTGATAGCCATTTCTTTGCAAATTATAAATTTAGAAACGTTTTTATGTATGAAAAATGGTAAAATTCTCATTAAAATTATAAAAATTGATTGTATTTTTGTTAGCTAAAATTTCTAATTATGTGAAAAACCCACGCGCAAAGTTATGTAATTCAAATTTATATGTAAGTACTATTGCACGTCATGCATGTGCATTAAAATAAATGGTTCCGGTCCGGATTTATTTTTTTTTTCTTTTAAATTTAAGCTTTTTTGACATATATTTATTGTTATTGTGCAGCAATTCCATTGCAACATGTTAATACTGAAAATTGTTTTGTTTTGCTACTAGTTGTTTTTTCCAACATAAAAATTCTTTATGCAAATTGAAAATATGTTACTTTTTCAACTGTGTGCACACAATAGTTCATGTATTTGATTGTAATATTGAATTTAAGTAAATGTTACGGAAACATGTATCCACTTTGTAATGCTAGTGAATGGGATTAATTGACGTGGAATTAAGCAATAGATTTTAATCTTGATTTGCTTGTTTGTTTAGAAATTATAATGCTTGAGTTTTTGATCTGTTTTTACATTGGAATTTTTGACATGCATGAATTTTTGATTAAATTTTATTTCAATTAAGTTTCCAAGACTTTTAACATTAGAAAGGTAAATTTATTATACTCATCGTAAGCTGTCTATTGTGGAAGAGGATATTGTAATTTTTTGAGATTTTTTTTTTGAAAATTCGTATTTTTTAAAAGTATTAAATTCTGGCAAAGTCAGTAATAAAGAGTCATACGAAATGTAAATTTTTAAAAATAAAAGTAAACAAGTACACATTTGTGGACTAACCTCGCAGTTCAGAGAATATACGACCTTAAACGTTTCCTTATTTTTTAGTTATTAAATGTACGCAACCTATTCAGTGATTTACGTATTAACCCGTGAAGTAGTAGATTTTTATTTTGCACTTTGCAACAGAATTGCCGAAAAGTTCCAAAATAAAAATCCACTACTTCACAGGTTAAATGGGTTAATACATATATCACTGAATATGTTGCGTACATTAACAACTATAAAATAAGGAAATGTGTAAGGTCGTACATTCTCTCCACTGTAAAAAAAATTGCAGAAAGAGCAGTTTTAAAATTAAGTATTTAACGAAACACACAAACCAAATTAACCAGTTACTGTCTACATTGCTCAAAAATTATTTTGAGGGATCAATAATAAGTCCTTAAGAAACATTGCAAGTTCTATTCATATGGAATCTTCATAATCTCCTAACCAGATGCCCTACACTAGCTTCGAAAAGTTTAGTCAATTTTGAAACCTATTTTATGAAATCTTAATCACTAAACGAAGTAAAAGGTGGAGCTAAGTATATTCAAAGGTGCAAATCTTTGTAAACTGCATAACCACTAAGAGCAAAAATCACCGGTACATTAACCATTTCATTGGACATTAACAATGAAATTAAATATTCATAGCTGCAGCAAAGTTATTTCATTGGGCATTGATAATGAATTTATTGAATTTGATGCCTCAAAGTGGTTTTTAACTTTCAGCGCGATGAAGTAACCTTTTGTTTTAGGATCGTGGCAAGGTGCACCAAATTTAGGGACTACCGCTTTTACGGTTTACACACATATCGAAACATATCGTCTGCGCTTGATTTCATAAGTAGTTTTTTAATGGATCGGTCTCACTATGTACAAATTGGTAATTACCCCTCATCGTTCCTCCCGGCTTTTAGAGGTCTTCCTCAGGGTTCAGTGCTTTCAGCAATTTTGTTTTCCCTATTTGTTAACCATCTTTTCTGCTGTCTTACAAAATACTAAACCACACTTATATGCGGATGATGTCCAAAATTACTTGGGGTCGAATCGTGATCAAGACTCAGTTAACGAATGTATAAACAAAGTCAGCTCTGACGTAAGTGCTACAAATAATTTGTCAGCTACAAACAAGCTCAACCCAAAGAAAACAATAGCTATTTGCTTCAGTAACAGCTCTCTCAATTTAGTTATAACAGACATTGGCATAAATGAATTCTGCTCTAGTATTTGCTGGACTTCGGTCCTTATGACCGCATAGCAATATTACGTCACGTAGCACACGCTTGACTTTAGTGAAATCTTTAAATTTACCAAATTTTGCCTTTTGTTACGAAGTGTTCGTTTTCGGTTTAGACGACTTCTGTAAGAAATTACTGAATAAAGCGTTCAACGTGTGGGTCAGTTATATTTTCGGATTGCGGAGGAGATACAGGTATCGTCCAGAACCGACCAACTCATTTGCTCACGAACAACAATGGCTCGCACACATAATTAGCTTCTTTTCATGGTATGGCCGTTTAAAACTCCTTGCCTATGTCTATTAGGCAATCAACTGCCATTAATTCTTTTAAGAAATCATGCACCGACTACATATATCGTAGATCATAGTTTGGTGAAGTGTGGACTATGTGTCAATGGGAGTACATTTAAATTTTTTTTTTCGAGTTTATACTTGTGGCACGCTAAAACTGACCCAAGCCTGTATATACTTGTGACACGTATAATATACTTGTGACACGTATAATATACGTGTCATACGTTAAATTTTGTGTGTAATAAGTGTATTATGCACGTAACACGTATATTATGCGAATTACACCCACACACATACGTGTCACAAGTACATAGAGGTTTGGGTCACTTTAAGCGTCCCACATGTATAAACTACGTGCAACAAGTATAAACTCCAAAAAACTATTTTCAGTACAGGAGGCCATTCATCTCTCGTTAGCTTCATCCACTTCTAGTTATGAGGTTGAGGGTGGATGAATGGCGTCTGTTAGTTTGGTTAGGAATATGTTTGCTATGTTTTTTTTTTAAATTTTAAGTTGTGTTTCAATAGGATTAAGATTCAACAACTGCGCTTTATTGTCGTCTTAAGTATATGGTATATGCAAATAAATCAATATTATTATTATTATTATTATATTTTGGGGAAATGTGTTACACATTCATTATAGTTTAATACAAATTCCCGAAGTTTATAAACTTTTACGTAATCTTCGATGACAATGGTAATCCATGTAAGGATATTTCTAATTTTTTGAACAAAATCATATGGTATTAAATTGTCGACCGGAAGTCTACAACATGGTTAATCAAAGTATTAACATGAAAAATCAAAGAGTCCACTATTAAAAACGTTAAATGTACTTTGTAACGTTCGATTTAAAATTTCGTTCCACATTATATCCGTTTAATCAAGTTTTAAGATCAATGCACTTTATGAAACATTTATACAAGTAGCAAAAATATTCACCGGTTGATTAAATGCTTTTAAGAAAAATTCATTTCAATTTGAAACACTCTATGCAACGCATTCATATAGTTTTAAAATGTACAATAAACATTGCACAAACAAACAATGCAACATAATTTCAATTCGAAAAATTACCTTTATGTGAAGGAGGTGAGGGATTTATGGCATCATAACATCGAACTCAAATAACCCACAAAGCAGAACTAAAAAAAACAATATGTATAAAAATTGCGTGTACACATAAAAACGTCATTTTCATTTTGTATTATGAAATTACTTTTAATTTAATTTAAATCCGGTTTCTATAAAAATAAAATAATTTAATTGAAATTAAATAATTTTTTTTTAATTTTTTAAAAATAGAAATCTAAGAGGATGAATGAATTTTGCAATGCTATTAATAGAGAGAAGAAAAACTCGCATGAATTACACTCGAAACGTGGGTTATAATTATAAATAATGACTGCGGTAATAAAATGTGAATAGATATATAAGTTGTATGTATGCTGAAGTCAAGGTATTTAATATTGTTGTTTAATTTTAATAATGATATCGATGATAATAGATAATTGATGATTTTCCTCGACGTTCTATGTTTTTGCCATTATTGATTGTCTATTTCATAGAGAGTTAAAATTCAAGGATTTTTCCAACCATTTATAATTAAATTTATGAATTACATTGTACCACAATTCCTTCCTATAGTTTTTTTTTATTCAAATTTATTTTACGGAACATTCAATTCACCTCAAAAAATCACTTTCTTTTTAAACGCTCCATACATTCGAATTCAATCTTCATTACCTTTTTTACATTAACTTTTCATCGAGATTGTCTTTTATTTACTTGTAAATTATTTAATATACTGGACATACGCTCAAACTTACGTAATGTGTTCGAGGTAATATTGCAATTTATTTATTGATGCTCATATGGTTTTGGCATAATTGCAAGACATCATTTTTAGCACATGTATACAATGTTATACGATTGCCATCAGGTAATAGTTGTTTTGGAAAAATTTTCAATATATTTTTATTGGATTTCGCAAAGCAGAACTTGTTTGGATGTAAAGCAGGTTTATTATTCATTTTTGGTGGACAATATTTTCTTTCGATTACATTATTACATAAGTCATTAATGTAATTGGCATAGCTCAAAAATATTTAAAAATTTTCAATTTAGACACTCCTGTAGTTTCAGTGATTGAAAAGATGTCTTAACAATGTCATAAACCGAGTTCCGCAATGCATTGCATTATATTTCTATTTTGACTGATTATCAATTGTAAGACAAAATTTTGTTGATATCTTCCAGGTTTTCAAGCAATTCAATTTCGAATAATGGTTATCCATTCTTCAATTCAACATGTTGCATTTTTTTTTGTCATTAACACATAGGCTTCCATTTTTGCGTTATCTGGGCCCATAATCTGTTAGACTTAGAGTTTCTGACCACCGAAATAAAAGACGTCCATATACACTAACGACAATAACAAGAAGGATTTATTCAATGTCGATCATTATTGATTACTATCTGTACTAACGGTGCTGAACTAGGGGTTTATATGACCAGTGTTGATATGCATGAATAAATGATTTCAGTACTCTCCCTTAATTCACTGATAAATTTATTACTTTCTGTCACAACGAATTCACTGATACAATTTGCTATTATCATAAAGAATTCACTGCAATGTCGTAGCCATTCTCGTCGCAACCAATTCAATGTAACGTCCTTTACTAATACGACCAATTCACTGTATATGCATCTCAATGCAACCAATTCATTGCAATTTTGCGCTACATCGAAAAATGTGTATTTCGTGACATCATCATTTGATCGAAACCAATGCTAATTTCGCATAATCGCAACAAATTCACTGCCATCAATGCGGCTAACTCGATGTAACCCCGTACTACATCGATATGTGTACCTCCAAAAAAAATTTCTTGTCGTGTCGTCACTATTCGATTCATATGTTCTCGAACCAAACTGCAATCGGACAGCTTCAATTGAACCACCTTTTCCAATCATTCAACTTTTCTGCGTAAATTACTATAATCTTCATATGCCGTTTCGAAAAACCTTCATACTTCCTTTGATGTTTCAGCGTCAGCGATATACCAATGAATGTGTTTCTCCCACAATAACGTCAATTTTGGCATCGCCATTAAATTTTCCTTACTTACTTTCTTGGTGGTGACCATAATTCATTTTTTTACCATGTATGACGATGCTCGATGACGATCAACACTCAAAAATTTAATTAAAATTGTTTGCGGCTTCTTCCGGCTAATTCAATACACATTCATTTTCGCGTAATCTGGGCCCATAACCTGTTAAATTTAGAGTTTCTGAGCAGCGAAATAAAAGACGTCCCTGAACACTAACGACAATAACAAAAAGGATTTATTCAGATCTTCATTGAATTTTACAAAAATTCTAATAATTTACCTACTTGAATCTGTCTGACGATTTAAAAATGTTTGTTTTAAAAATAATTTTTGGATTACCACGACCCACATACGATGGATTAGATGAAAATCGAATATTGTGAATAAGAGTTTTTGGCAAATGTATTTATGCAAAAAAAAAAACAATAATTCTGCGTTACTCATACTGGAATAAACACGGTACCATTTCACCGTAATTACACCATTGTATTTCGTGAACCTATTGACCATCAACGAATTCAATTTATTAATTCATTTTCTCGTAGAAATAATAAATTTACCTTTGTGTATTCACCCACGAATGTGATAGACAAAAGAGGTATTAATTTAGTGCTGAATTTGGAAAAACAAAAGCAACATTAAATTCGGTTTAATAATATTCAATTGCTGGTGGAAGGAGAGAGTAGGGTATAGTATTGAGCACTACATTACCACAGAAAATATGTTTTTTAAAACATATTTTAATTAAAAGGAATCGAATACCATTTTGAATCATTAAAGTACCTGGAAGGGCCGAAATAAACATTTTGATCAAAGTTCTTCAAAAAATAAATGTTGAGCATTTGATTACTGGAAGGTTCGAGAATGATTGTTTAGGTGCAGAAGACCCTTTTCTTAAAAGTTCACTTTCTTACAACCCAAAGTCGGCTATTTACTTATGGTCAGATTTGATCTTTCGCCCAGCTCACGTTAACTTTAAACCTGGTTACTTAAGAGAAATTAACTTAGAATCAACTTTCTGAGATACATTAGGTAATTTGGTATGACTAATTTGGCTTTCTATGCATGCAATACGCTTGATGCACATTATCAAATGTTTTGTCTAAGTCTATATGTTGTACTTTATTTTGGAGATAAGCGGACGGAAAAAAATAATCGTAATATTACAGGTGTAATAGGTGCCAAATCTACTAGTGTAATAGAATACAACAGAAAGTGTAATATTACAAGGCGTATTCTATTACAATGTAATGGATTTGCCACCTATTACACCTATAATATTACGATGCCAACAGAAGGTGTAATATTACAAGGCTTATTGTATTCTATTACAATGTAATAGATTTGCCACCTATTACACCTGTAATATTACGATTATTTTTTTCCCTGGAACAATAAGTGTTTTTGAATTTGAAATTAAACTTTTTTAAACGACGCAGATACAACAAGCGTTAAGAAGAACTTAAATGACTCTTCCATATCTTTATTCATACGACTCTAGAAAAACGTCTTACAGACAGACGCCTTTTAGACATGACTTTTTAACACCTCCATCAATGCAAATGGGATTTTACTTTATTGATTGTTTGCCTTAACAAAATGGAAAAAAAAAATTACATATACATTCTCATAGCTCGACATCACTTGTAACATCAATTTTGAACATTAAACAATGGAAGCTAAACAACGGAAAAAACCATCTAGAGTTCGTATAAAATGACATCTCAAAACCATTACACCACATTTCAAATTCATTACACCACACATACACTATTGTTATGTTGATCGTTGATGTTTGTTGTGCTGCTGCACTTTAAAGAGAATTAAGCTTAACATTGAACAACATATATATGTGCATTTATTCCTAGCGTACACAATTAACATCAAACATAAGTCACAAACCATATACACGCCATATCTAAACAACATTTATTAAAAAAAAAATTAATTGAAATAGAAAAATAATCTTCTTTTCTGGATTCGGTTTCGTTTAAAATAATCTTTTTTTTTTGTTTTATTGCTGTGGCGGTTTATCAGACGCTGTGTGGGCGTTTTGTTATTTATTTACAATTTTATTCGCTTGCTCCAAAGATCTAGTTATTATACACCAAATGTATTGAGAGAATGTGACCAGAAAGGAAAATTGCAAATAATTGTACACGTTATGTAGAGTGAATCAAATGTTATAAATAATAATAAAAAAAATATATTAAATTGGAATTAGTTTGGTTGCATATAAGATGTTAAACGAGGCACACAGGAAAGAAACTGGTTTCACACATGCGCGAGAATGAATTGTGTTTGCGGATTCAAATTGTGGTATAGGTTGAAAGAAGCGAATGGTAATATAAAAATGAATTATAAGACGACGAAGTTTTGATGATGGTTTTTCAGTATTCAACTTTTTTTTTTCTTTTATCGTTTCGATTCCATCGAGAATGTTTGCAAAGAACATTTTGAAATACGAAAAATATTTACTTTTGACTAAATATAAAAAAAACCAGTCGAGAAGGTGACTTTTAAAAGTTTAAAGTTTTTTTTTTTATTTATTTTCGTAAAATTTAAACTTTTAATTTATTTTTTTTTTTTTATTTTGCTGTCGGTTATTGTGTGTTGTTCACATCAAAATTAATTGCACAAATCTGCCAGGCAGGTACAAATTACATGAAATGTGGTTTTATGTAGCATTCTACATCTTGATGAATATCTTTGAAAAAGCTTTTGAACACTTTCGGTGTTGTTTTAAGTACTTGTTTGATGTTAGAGATAAGATGAGTTTTTACCCTTTTCAAATTTAATACAATTTTTATCAGCTCAGATTAATTTGTTTCTTTTTTGTACCGGAAAATAAGATGTTTTACTTCCGAGAATTATTTTGGTGCATCAAGTGGGAACCAACAATGAGATAATAGACATTGAGTTGTTGTCACTGCTGTCGCCCCTTCTCAGCCCCCTCTGAAATTTTGATCTAGCTACGGCTCTGAGTTCCCATTTAGATTAATTGCGATTAATATTGACTATAATAATGCAGACTTTAAAACAATCTACAATTTTTTCAGATCACTTCAATCCATTTTGCATTCCTGTAGACTTAAGAAATTTAAATTAGATAAGAATTTGGTCATTAAAATGGTGGAAAGTATTTTTGAAAAAATCACATAAAATTATAAACTTTCCAAAAGAATAAAGAATGAATACCATGCTTCAATGGCAGTGCGTATTATTTCATAAATTATTTCTCAACATTTATCAAATTTATTAAAATTAATACAGGAGATAGTTAATACGCATTTGTAAGCTTTCTAACGCATACGCATATTGAGCGAAATTTAAATGAGGGAGAAAGTGCTTCCTTCGAACACCCTGCACAGTGCACCCTCCGCCCTCCTGGCTGCGAACCTGCCTAAAAGTAACGTTTAAGTGACGGAGTGTATATAAATGCGATGATCTCAATTTTTTTATTTTTCCGATTTTGCCATTTTCTATATTTTCTTTAGGTTTAGCGTAACTCGTTTTAACTGACTAATATAAATTAATAATGGTGTTCAGGCATACCTTGTGTTAAAATTAACGTTAATTTAAGCTGAACACTTTTGTCAATTTTTTTAAGATGATGTTAAGGACTGTATTCTGAAAAGATAACTCAGAAACTACCGACTCGATTTTGGTCTTCCGCACTGAAACGTAATCAGAATAGGTGGACTGCGTTTTATTTCGAAGATGAGTACAGTCGGTGCAGTAGCTTCGGTGCTATGGTGTAAAAAGTGGTAAAAACGACGAATTTTAGAGATTTTTTCCAACTAAAACGAAATCTGTGTGTGCTACATGACTGATATTCGGTCGACAACTTTAGGTGTGATTCGCCAAAAAGTCCTCAACCATCGACGGACATTTTTTGTAATTGTTTTGAAGTGCGTATGAATTTCTTGGTAGTAAATGTAGCTGAATCCAAGAAAAAACTATTTCAGCAATTGTAAAGTGCCTGAAACTTCAGAAAGACATTAAATCACAAAATTTAACCATTTTTTTCAATTTATAATATGTTGGTTATTTTTTTTTTTTTTATTATTTCGCCCACTGTGATACGTTTCTCAAACTCATATTCTCAGAAAAACGCGCTCAAATTTACAAATTTCACTGTACAGAGTGTAACCAAAGGTAACAGATTATACTACGTAAGTTTGAAACGAAATAACCAAGATCGTTATACGAGGTATATCAACTTATTTGATGCATGAGACTGCAGAGGGTTGAGTTTGTTTTCGTTTAACAGAATTTTGTTCGCTTGATCATTTCTAGAAAATATCGTACATAGAAATAATGATAAAAGTTACTCCATTCAGTACATCTCAGGGGCCCTATTTTCAATTTTTGGGGAAATCAAAAATGAGAAATTTTATTTACTTTTCAAAGCTTTACTGCTTATCCAAATTAAAATATATGTTTTTGAAACATTTTAAAACGCTAAGACACATATTTCATTCAGTAATAGTGGCGCAATATAATTTTCAGTTTTCCAACTTCTGCAATTTCGTATGATTTAGTATCCCCTTCTTATGAAATTATTCTCGAGGTACGTATGTCACGAAACTATTACTGAATGAACTATGTGTCTCAGAGTTGGAAATAGTTTCAGAAAACATATATTTTAATTTAGGTAAAATAAAATAAGGCTTTGAGACGTAAATAAAATTTCCCATTTTTGATTTCCCCAAAAATTGAAAATAGGGCCCCAGTGCATAATACAGTAGAAAACCTTCATATATACCTTGTTTTTATCGTATTTATCTTCCTTGGAAGTTTAAAGCCTTATAATTAAATTTTATTACAAGCACTTGCTTATTTAACAATTTCTCCATCTTCATGAAATCACCCACTCAATACCTTATCAGATCTCAATTAAAAGGATTTTTAATTAATATTTGCGTCTTATTTATTTGCTAAACATAATTTTTGCATTTTACTTGGAAAAAAACTATTAAAAACCCGTAAAATCTTAATTATCTCGTAGCGAGTCTCGTAGTTACTTTTACGCTTAAATGAATTGAAAGTAGCTTAACCAATAATATAAATAAAGATTTGAAACTTTTCCGTTAATGAAATCTGAATATAAAATTATATTAAGCTTAAGCAATAATTATTGAGTGCATTTTACGTTCCGTCTTACGTTTGGTATATATTCAGCCATTAAAGTTTATATTCGAAATTATATCACATAATTTGTATTTATTTTATTTTCTATTAAATGTAAACACTTCCCATACAAATCAAATAGGTTACCAACTTTATTTAACCTTGACAGTGAATAAGTTACGTTTGTTTTTGCTTATTGTAAAATGCCGAAACATTTAGTGTTGTCAGCATTTTTCAAATATAGCTTATATGTTGAATATTTCAAATTTTTTTTTTAAACTAAGTCAGTTATCATTATTGCTGAATGATGATAAATTTGCATTTTGTTTATTTATTTCGATTGATTTCGCAATTATGAGTTAGTTCTTGTTTATGTTATTTAAATACTTAAGTATTATAGTTAGTTAGTTGTAGAATATCCTGTATGTAATGGCCAGGTCCAAAACATGTCTCAACGTCCCAGATACCAAAATAATTGGATGTTTGGCTGGAGTTTTGGTGAATTAAGAGATTTTGGACAGTTTTAGGCAAATTTTTCATCAAAAATAGTGTCGAGTAGTTTGAGTATTCAGTATAGGGGACTACAGTCCTATCAGGAGAGCAATTTGTGAAGAAATTGAAGTAAAATTGGAGAGCCCAAGTATATAGAAAATGTAAATTTTGTCACGATTCTAAGGTAATTTTAAAAGACAGCAAGTGCTATTCTTGAAAATTAAAAATCCTCGATACAAACCAACTACTCTAAGGGGAAACCTCTTTCCTAACTACTTCCTTATTGAATCTATTCTATAATGGGAAGTGGTTTCAGATTTTCAGCGGTATTTTTTTCTCCTAATATGATCCACAACAGTGTCTCATCCCTGAGAGTATTTTTACTTTGGTTCCTTTCCTCTGGAGAGAAATTAAATGTATCTTAGAGATGTATAGATTACAGCTGTACCGGTCTAATCTTTAACATTCAAGACAGGAACACAGACAAATTTATTGGTTCAGATTCAGATGGGGAACCTGTCAATTTTGTTTCCATGGCCTCAGGCACAAGTTGAAACTCGTATGAGGCCCATGGTTGAGAGTCGTTTCTTAAGTCTACAGTGGCCCGTAATTACGGAGGATGGGCTTTTGAATCACTAAAAATATAAAATAAAATAATCAATAAAATGTGATCTCTTTGTATCATACCCTAAATTAATAATGTAACAATAGGATCTTTGAAGAAATCCATTGGAATTCTATGTCAAAATCCAATATTGATCAGTGGTATTTACACAAAACACTGCAAATAACAAATAAGGTGATTTAAATTATATCTTCCAAATGACTTCATTTATTTTTCCTGATAAAAAATTTGTGATTTATACTATAAATACTCATGTATAAGATAACCAAACCCACAATATTTATCTTTATCTACATACTCTGCAAATTATCAACATGAGTTCGTAGTTATTTGGATTATGATAAAAGTTCATATTTCAGTGATATAAAAGTGTACCTATTTTAGTTCTGATAATAACAATTGCATGTAATTTATGTATAAACACTTGGCGTATTTGAATAATGGTTTATAAAATGTATCTGTGTGATTGCATATCGATTCTCCTTGCATGCATATGTTGCATTTACGTGTTATTTCGATTGATGAACAATTTACTATTTAAAAAAAAAAATTTCAATAAACTTTTATTAAAATTTTAATTTTTTTAATTTCAGGTATGCAAATCGTTCATCTAAAGTGTACACAATAAATGATGTTGGTAAGATGGTAAAGTATACACTGAAAAAAAAAGGAAATTTCAGATATAGCTGTGTGCTATATGTAATAGCTGTGAGCTGTATATAATAGCTGCGTGCTGTATAAAAATATGCAGCACTCAGGTTTATTAAGCAGCATACAGCTGTATTATACAACACTCAGCTATATTATGCAGCTTACATCTATAAATAGAAACAGCCATACCTTTATTTTTACAGTTGCTGTGTGTCTTAAAACATAGCTGTGTGATGTATAACATAGCTGCGTGCTGCATAAAAAATATGTAGCACTCAGTTGTTTTATGCAGCACAAAGTTATATTATGCAGTACCCAGGCTATATTATATATCGCACACCTAATGTGAAACAAAGTTAGGGCTGTTCCACTCTCTTCATCTCCCATGCATATCTTTTTTTTCAGTGTATTGAATAAAAAACCTTTAGTAAAGTTTTTGAAAAAAAATCACATACTTAATGAACAAGTAACAATGACACACTTATCTCTGGTGTTAACTCGTGATGGATTTGAGAGCTTATTTATTATCAATTAATTAAAATGTTTGATTAAGACTTTCATCAAATTTTATGACACAGTGCGAAAACACATGAATTAGTTAATTTTTCATGAGTTAGCAACCGAATACTTGAACTTTAATTTAGTTGAGCGAAGAATAATTAACTTTAGTTAGCGCTTTCGTTTATAAAGTCTGGGTAAGTTTTGGAGTAACTTTAGTGTCAAATTTCATTGTTTTAATGTCAAATTTGACATTAGAACAATGAGCAAAGTTACTCAAAACTTACTCGGATCTTGTAAACGAAAACGCCTAATGTTTTAATTTTGAAACTATGTTAAAAGATGATCAATGATGATCTTCAAATAATTTAAAAGTTCAAAAATCACATTACTATAGATCGTAACAGTTGTATATGCCTGATTACGTGTGTAAACTTGCGTCTGTCTCTTTGGGTTGTTGGACATTTTATGTCTGTCAAGGTTTCAGCTTGCGCGAGAGAGATTGAAAAATCTATTTTGAGTTTACATGCTGCAGTTGGGTGTCACAACTTATGTTAAAAGATATTTGTAAGAACGTATTCACTTTAGTGCCACGGTATCATGATGTCACGTAGATTAATGAGTAATAAGTCTGTATTGCAAGTAGTTTTGCTACCAATTTCTAGTTCAATTGTGAGACGTTTAAGTATCGCTCAGAGTTTTACCAAAGTCAGGTTTGTAAAGTTCTGGGTCTATTATCTGGAGTTTCAGATGTGAAAAATATAGTTTTGTTACAAAGTTGCTTGTCCCTTATATGATTTCTCATTTTCAAGTGTTGGTCGGATTAAATGACTTTTAGACATAGTTCCCATAGACTTATTTCATAACAATAGAAATATTTGTATATACGGTATGCTTGGTCTAAAGTTCCCTTTCTAGGCTACTGGGAAGTATAGCTCCCAACTACTTTTACTCTCCAGAAAAAGCTTTTTGGGGGAAGAAAATTTGCAGT
>JANVCI010121111.1:0-11342 GCA_026413465.1 Trichosia splendens | reverse complement strand
ATTGTATATCTTTGATAAAAATTCAAAATTGAAGCGCACTAATAATGTGAATTGAAATAAAATTTGCTCACATGAAACCACGATGTTTGTTACATAACCTCAATTGCTTTAGTTGCTACTTTACTTTAGGTTTGGATGAGATGATTATGGCCGCAGAAGTTGAAGAAAAACAACTCAACTCAAAAAAAGAGCGGCGAGCTAAGAGACGACAAAAACCAATATGTTAAACGAGCAATAAATAATAAATGATTTCTAACAACTTATTCCGAAAAAAAACATCGCGTGAAAATCACGAACAAAAAATTGATTTTCCCTATAAAAGAATTATTTTGCTCTCTGGGGCCCTATTTTCAATTTGGGAGTTTTTCCCCCAAGAAAACCTGTTTTTTCATTGATAAATCAATGCTAACACTGCTACCTCCCACGAGAAACCGGTTATCTCCCGCGATTGATCTCCCATGATTTATCTCCCGGGAGATAAATCGTGGTAGCTAACCGCTTTCTCATTAGAGATAGGAGTGTTAGCATTGATTTATCAATGAAAAAACAGGTTTTCATGGGAGAAAAACTCTCAAATTGAAAAAAGGGGCTGAAATATATCCATTTTTCCTAGTTTTATAAAAACATATACTTTTTTGGGCCTGAATTACTCTTCAAAATTAATTAAAATTACGATTGGAGTTTGTTTTTGTTGTTAAAATTTGATAAAAATTAGTTAGAAAATCGAACATTGGAAAAATCAATATTTCTACTTCCTGCCCAGAAGGGTGGCGATATTTTGAGATAGTCAAGGATGCCAATGAAACATGTGATAGTCAGTTTGGTCGGGTAAACTTTACGAGTTGGAGATTTTTGACCTCAAATTTGGACATTTTTCAAAATTCGAACAGCTGTATTTCTACCTTCGTTCGGCCATTTTGAAAATTTTGTTGCCTTTGTAGGATGTCCTCATTGAGTACATTAATGCAAAATTGCAGCATCCTAGCTGTTAAAGAAAAAATTCTCGAGCCGAAATTCTACTTTCAGCAATATTTGCCCATTTTTGGCCTTCTAACTTTTGCGCGGCTATAACTCGCTTCAGGCTTCACCAAATCGATAATGGTTTTCAGATCCTTGCAGAGGAAGGTTCAGAGATTTACAGCTAAATGAAAAAGAAAATTACACCGGGGTTGGTTCTACACGCGGACCGTTTTCTCGCAATGTGACAGTTAAGTCGTTTAATAAAATCAACTGGTACAATTTCACGATTGTTGTGATTTCTCACTAAAGCGAATTTAGTCATTAAATTTTTGGTGCTGACAAATTTGTACGCTCCTCCGCTGACTATATAGAAAACAAATGACAAGGAAAAAAATATAATAATAACATGGTCAGCAGAAAGTTGTGGAGAAGGTGGAGAAGGTGGAGGGGTGGTAACTTTTTGTTTCTTCAATCGCAAAGAATTTTTTTTTTTTGCAACCACGATGACCAAGGTAAAATGTTTGATTCGATATTTCCATTATCAATCACTGTCTCATGTATTATAATATCGATGATTACTCGTAAATTTTCAATAATATTATAATAGAGCGAAAGCTCAGCTCGAAAAATGGACGTCATAAGTCGCACGGATACAACGGGCATACAGTATACATATAACCGCATCGATAAGACATTTCCGAAAATCAATTTAAATTTTTTTTTTCTTAGGCCGGAGGTGGTGCTAGACGCATTTTAAAATGGCAAAAGTCAACTTTTTGTCTTGATAAGTCGTACGGTCTAATTCTTTTCTAAAGTATTCACATGAGGCCAGACGCGGTCGAAAACTCACTCGAAAAATCAACTTTTTGTCATGATAAGTCGCACGGTCAATTTTTTTTAAAGTGCTCGTATGATGCGCCTCTATCATCCTGGACATCGTCAGACGATTCTTGTGGGGCCTAAAGGGGTGCCAGACGCCCAAAATACCAAAAATTTCCGTTTCTGTCTTAAATTCTTAGGAATTTTAGTATTGCATACGTTGTAAATGAACTAATGTTGCTTTTCAAGGATGCTTCTGTCATCGTCTTACAATCCTGCATGACACTCTACAACCCTACACACCGGTTTTGGTTAGATATAAATGTCTGCCAACCGAAATAAAACTTGGAGTTGTTCATGATTGATGCATTTTTATATATATTAGCATTAACTAGATTGTAAATTGAGTGATAATGTAATTTGAGGGTACCCCTAACATGCCTCTACTGATCTGCACATAGCCTGATGGAATCTGTCGTGTCCGAAGGACCGTTACACACGAGACAACCCATTGTAATTTTTACATGAAATTTAACATAAAATATTTAGCAAATACTTTGTAAATTTAAGTTATGATGCTCGGCGACATATTTGCATCTTGAGTGGTCATTCATAGTGTCATTCATAGGAATCATAGTGAAATGAAAAAATTAATAAGTTCGAAAAGAAATTGTTTTCATAACATAGTTATTGAGTCTGTTTTTCGGATTCTCCAGGTGGTGGCATTGGTAGAAAAGGACTCCGTAAAATAAAAACAATTCTTTGCAAATCTGTGGTGATTGTTTATGTCTTGTCTTAATTACTTTCCGTACGAGCACTTTAAAAAAAAACTGACCGTGCGACTTATCACGACATGAACTTGATTTTTTGACTTTTCGACCGCGTTTGGCATTCTCCTAAGCCACACAAAAATCGTCTGGCAGTATCTGGAATCGTAGAGGAGCCTCATGCGAATACTTTAGAAAATAAATGGACCGTGCGGATTGTCACGACAAAAAGTTGATTTCTTGACTTTTAAACCTTGTCTGGCACCCCATAGGCCCCACAAAAATCGTCTGGTGGTATCCAGGATCGTAGGGAGACTTCATGCGAATATTTTAGAAAAGAAATGGACCGTGTGACTTATCACGAGAAAAAGTTTATTTTTTGCCATTTTAAATTGCGTCTGGCACCACCTCCGCAGGGCTTATTATTCGGAATTTTAATTCTTAAAAATTCCTAAAACTCTTAAAATTCTTTAAAAAACTCTTAAAATTGTCAAAAAAAAATTTAAGAATTTTCAGATTTTTTTAAGAATGTTAAGAGTTTTAGGAATTTTTAAGAATTTAAATTCCGAATAATAAGCCCTACCGGCCGGCCCACAAAAAAAATTTAAATTGATTTTCGGAAATGGATGAGAATCCATGCGGTTATATTTATACCTGTTTTAACCGTGCGACTTATGACGTCCATTTTTCGAGCTGAGCGCTCGGTCTGTAATCGAAGTGTTGATTAAATCTTTTATCTTCAGAATCTAAATTTTAATCTATAATTTCCTTTGTGTTGAATGGTAAAAAAGCATTGTAACTTCTCGCATAATTAACTAATCTAATTTTAATATAGATGAAAATCTAATTTTTATTTCGACGAAGATATTACGTAACCACGTTAATTGCGCTTTCCTACTTCCGTATCATTAAAAAGGCTTTTCATGCAAAGGAAATTACGAAATATGAAAACAAAATAACCCCTCTCTTCCTCGTACAATAGAATACAAGACCCTAATAAGTAATAACATTTAGGCCTCGCCCTCTTCGTTTTTTTATTTATAAATCTCATTTACAACCACAATCTCACGAAACAACGGACTAATACTCACTCATTTCCGAAATCATCAAACAAACACTATGCAGCCAAGTTTTTAAAGGCAACTTGAACTCGAAGCTACACATAACCATGTGTATAACGTAAAAAAAAAACATTTTCAAATGAAACAACACACGATAAGCGATTCCAAGTTGCTACCGACACTTTCATGAAATTATATACGAACCGTTTGTGCTGTAAATATTCACGTCTCATATGGTGCAGAGAGGAGAGTTAAAATGATGGGTGAAGAGATAGTGGGGTAAGACGTCCGAGTCAAGGTCAATTTAGTTAGGTACAGAAACGATAGAGGCGCTGTTTGAGTTATTTCTCTTTTGATAGTTTATACTTCTTCGTTACACATTACATTCAAAGGCGGAGTTCAAAGTGTAACAACATATAATGGTAAAGTGGTATGGATACAGCTTACTGTTTACTAGTGTGCATGTAAAATATCAAAGTCAATGGGGTAGGAGAAATAATAGGCGTGTTTAGATTCCCCTTTCCCTTTCAATGAAAACTCATACATATAAACTCATCAACATTGAATGTGACGTCATGATAATTCATTTTTTTTTCTAATTTAAATTGATCGTTTATTGTTCGGTACTACGTCGGCATTGCACAATTCTTTTTCGGATGATTCGGTTACGGCGCTCGCGTTTAGTTTAACTCGATCCGCGAGACAGTGAACCCGTATTAATGTGATGGAATTATGAGAATTTTTCATGAAACAAAAATTATTGAGTTCATGTTGTGTATAGTCCAACAATGTTCTCATCGCGGCCATAACTGTGTGTGACTGTGAATATAATTGTTTTTTGTGGCGCAAGACGAAAACAATATTTTCATATACGTTTTTTGTGTAAAACATAGTGGTTCTTCGACGCATTACAGCAATAAATAAAATAATGTGTTTTGTGTTTTAAAGTGTTTTTCAGCTCACATACATTTTGGATTAATTGGATTAACCGCAACTATAGAATCAATATACTACTCATATACTTTTTGGATACAGTGTGCCATTGGATTTCTCTGGTCATTTTTGGATTAGCGAACCAGAGGAATCTTACCTGTGTTTAGTGCATTGTGTGTGCAAATTGACAGATTTTTTTTCTGTATTTGACAGCTCGGCGCCTTCTTGACTGCTGAGCTGTATTAAATTACAATTTGTTTGTATTGGTTTACATATGTGTATGAATGTGCGTGATAAGAAAATCACGTACGGATACATTATATACCCATGCAACGGTATGCAGTGATATTTTGTTTACAAGTTGTGTATTGTAATTTGTAAATAAGAATTGTCCGCGATTGATGTGTGCGTATTACAACTGATTATATGCATTTGCCAATGCATTCAATGATATGGAATGTACGTTTGTGTCCATAGATGAATTTGTTAACTGTGAGTGCATGGAATTGAATTTTTTTGAATTTTTTAAATTTTTCAAATGAAGTGAGATTATGAGCACTGATATTGGTGTTCAGTGGGGATCATTAGGTTGTGGTAATAATATTAATAATAACAATGATCCACACCCAAGATCTCCATCACTAACATCATTACCACCTTTACCCGATTTAATTCCAATACGTAAAGGAATATCATCGATTAAAATTGCCAATGAAAACGGGCACAACCTTCAGACAACAACAACAACAATTGTCCTTCAGGAACATAGCAATAACGTTGGATCGAAATCTACGACATCGTTGTGCCAATCGGTTGAAAAAGTTCCTTGGCCTCGGGAAGACTCTCCCATATTCGTAAGTGAATCGGTTTCGGGTGAAAGTAGCAAATGCGCTGATGATGAGAATTTTATTATTGATGACGATGACGTCGTTGTTGAGCAAAACGATAAACTCATACAAATTTCAAATAGTCAAAATGAAACAGCACACAATCATAACTGCGTCGACGCAATAAAATCCAAAACTCCTTCTCCCTTACCTTATCACACATCCACAAACGAAGTGTGTCAAATCAATGACAAAGTTAGGTCACGTGACCATAAAAGCAATGCACATTTAGAGAGTGAGCGAACTGAGTTATGTTTACCCGCCATAAAAACACGTACTCGTCGTATTAGAGTTCATACGGAATATTTTACATTCGATAGGAGAGTGAAACAAACCAAAAAAAGGAGGAATATTAAGAGAAAAGGAATTAATTTTCATAACAACAAAACAGCATCAAGGGGAATTTTTCGAAAACCAAATAATCGCTTAAATTGTAACGAAACGTCGGGTGAAATAAAAACTGTGTCTCGTATAAATCCAATATTTTTATTTGTTAAGCAAGAAGACACTAGAATCGTGGAGGTACGATGCGAAGATTACGACAAACGAAATCGCATACGGTTGACAAAAACGGCAAATGGTTGGCGGGCGATACCGCGAACGGACAGTTCGAGTTCGAGAACTTCTTCGCTATTACCTAAAGTGATTGTAACGAAACGCGAACGTGAGGAAGCTGATGAAGCTGGTCAATGTTGCAGTGGAAATAAACCAAATAAAAACAGTGATTGGCGATTAAATCCATTTGCATCAAAATCGTGGTCGTTCAAATTAACCAAAGGCGAAAAAGTACAAGAATCCCATGAACAAATTTCCGCCGATTGCAATAGCAATCGAAAAAAGAAAAAGAAAAAGAAACGAAAAAAGGAAAGAAAATTAGAGTTGGATGACGCATTGGAAAAATCAAAACAAGAGTGCATAGATCAAATAGCTGACATGACGGAAGAAACAACATTAACCCGGACAGAAACCCCTACTCTACCTACAACACCAGTACAACCATCAATAACATCAATCTTTGAGGCTACCGACACACCACAAAATCAAGATGACACAACAGCGCCGACTCTAAATACAGCTACACCACTGAAAACGTTGAGCTTGCTTGCAGTTGCACAGCTTGAATATAGCAACCACCATAGAGATGAATATGGGGAAACGAGGAAATGCGTAGAAAAGACAGCCCCGTCGTTGTTGCAATTTTCAACAACAGAAAGTGCACTCGTACATGATAAGGAAATGCATTTGATGAACAGTGATGGAAATATGAATGGTGTGGCTGGGAAAATCGAGAAAATAGAGAGGTGTTCCAGCCCGAGTGATGAAGATGCTGAAAGCAATAACTTGTGCCCAGATACTTGCATTGCACCAGTATTCGAGTCTTACGATTCGAAGTCGGTGTGTACGGTTGTGCATTGTATTGATAGTGATATTGTTCATGAACATCATTTCGATAATGAGGAAGTGGGTGAATATCATGATTTAATTGAAGGTATACCACACATACAAGTAGCTCATTCCGAAGACATTCTTGATAATTGTGAAAATACTATGACCGGTGCTGAATTATTAGATTCGCTCGTTGAAAGGCATTGTGAGGACAATCATATTTCGGGTGACGAAGACGTGAAGCATACGATATGTTTGTCTGATGACTATAACGACGAAGACGACGTTTTAATGGAGTCTCAACCAGTTGTTGATATTATATCGAGGTTAAGTGATTCATTGGCTACATCACCAAAGTGTTTGTCATTCAATGAAGCGGGTGAAATAGAGGGACTACATGAATCTCTGTTCGATAATACTCAAAATGAATTGAATCATTCGAATGGATTAAGTGATAGTTTACATTCATTCAATAGATCCGCTCTTGAAGAGCTTTCAATTACGCTAAAAGATTTAGAAAAACGCTCAAACCAACACAATAAACAATCGGTGGAATTAACCATTGTGTCACCAGATTCTTGCCAAGAAGAGCTACCTAAAGACTTAAGCTTCAAAAAGAACAGTGATGTTATTCAAATAACACGTCCCATATCCCGTGACTCTGATGCCATTCAGTCGCCGCAACCATCGGGACTGCCGGCAGTACCACCATCGCCTGATATTCTTTTACATCAAACACATAAAAACCTCAACAGACCATTATTCCTAGACTTATCATCTCCATCACCTAAAGCATGTGATCAAAGAAGTTCCAGTGATAAGTCAATATTCATGGATTTGACCTCACCAAAGCCAAAATCGACCGAAGGTCGTGTTCAACAAAAAGAACCATTGGATTTAGGAAAACATCGAAAATCGGCAAGTCCAACAGTCAGCTGTTCCGAAGAAGTAAAACGATACTTATCGTCATCGGACATAGAGCCAATGGCAAAACGTGTAAAGTCTGAACATTCAGATAAATCATCTGCTTCCAATGATTTATTGATGAATTCAAAAACTAGTCAATTAGTTGAACTATTGGCATCTGGAAAAGATCCAGATCCTTTGACTCAATTGAGGTTGCTGATAAGCAATCCCGAATGGAAGCTACCTGATCCAATTTTAGTGCCAAAAGATCGTTTGAATGCTGTATTGGCGTCTCCAGCACGAGAAATACCATTGTTATTAACAACACGACCGGAACTTCGATTACCTGAAGCTTTTGCTTTTCCATCAATTTTGCAAGATCCAGACATACTAGTGATTTCATTTGCTCAGCTGGAATCAATTTTGCAGAAGCAAGACGATTTATTGAAGTCAACGAAGCAATCACAAAGGTCTGAGAAAAAAATTAATGCTGAGAAATCTCAAGAATCTCCACGAAGTCGAGAAAAATCTCAATCGAAATCTGTAAATAATCCAATTGCACCAATTGGATCATTGCTAGCAAATGGTTTAGCAGGTGATATCGATGCCGCAACAATGGCAGCGTTCAATCAAATGTTATGGCTTCCTTATTTAGGGCAAATGGGTCAACTAAATCCAGATGTCTTCAAAGCAATGTCTGGTCTGTCTAGTCCTAACATGCCCGATGCGTCGCCATTCGTTAATCAAAGTCGCTTTCCTAATTTCCCACCGACATCACCAATCAATTATGGGAATCCGCTGGAATTCGCTATGTGGCAAGAGGCATTGGCTCAAGCAAATACAGCAAATATGCAACGAGTAATGAAGCTCAATGCTGACAGAGATAATCAGAAAAAATCACAGGAAATGAAACCACAAATTCTCCAGCAGGCTAGACAAATGCAAAATAATCAAACATATCTACAGCAGCAACATTTGTTGGCTCAACAGCAGCAACAACAGCAGCAGCAGCATCAACAACAACAGCAACAACAACAACAGCTACAGCAGCAGCAACATCAGCAGCAACAAAAGCTTGGTCATATGATGAGTCCAATGAGTCAATTGGCCATGTCATCATTTTTCCCTCCAAGCATACCAAACTTAACAAATAATAATCGATTCTTCGGAGCTGGTATGCATCGACCACAGGTGCAGATGAACAATACTTCGCAATTCAGTCCAAGTTACGGACGACATGGTCAAGGACATTTAAATAGCAACATCAACGAGCAACTAAATCGTTCATCACAAATGTGTATGCAACCACCTTCCTTATCAAAACCCAATCATTCTAGCAACCATTCCATGACCAGTTCACCAACAAATCCATTTTTTCCCCCTCAAATATCGAATTTACCAGACTATAATCACAATTCTCGGTCTAAATTTCGAAAAGAAATGCAACAGCAGCATCAAACACAAGATTCAAAGCCAAGAGTCACATGTAAATCACTTACAAATCTTCTGCAACCAGATTTGGTACAGGATCAATTTAAGCATAACATTGATGGTGGTCTCAAAATGTCAAATTTAATGGCTATGCCATCGTTTGACTTAACTTCACCTCCAGTTTCTACAACAAGCACGACACCCACAACACCTAAATTAAAAGTTAAACCCGGATTGCATTTATTAGATCCATTGGCGATGCAACGAAGACTGTTGAATGGTGACGATGGATCTGAAGTCGGAAGCACAACCAATGGAATTGAAGAGATGATGTTGCCGAATGCAGGATTGTATCATCCATTGCTTAAGTGAGTACGAACAATTTCTGTTAATCTATGTTATTTATTGATTAGTACTTATATAATTGAACTATTATGTTAAGACCCACAAAATACCATGCTTCTATAGATTGAATCCTACGTTTGTAGCAAACTTAAATGCGCGTCGTATAGACAAGTACTGTAGAAAGTTATGTTCAGAGAGTTTAAAAAGGGTATCGGGATGTGATCGCAAGTCAGCACGATAAACTGAAAAGTTGTCATCCGACTTCTGGAAACTATTTTTTGTTCTGGTTGATCCGTAATTTAAGAAATTCTTTATAATAAGTTGTCCCAGTATTCATACTGTGACTAGCTCAACTGACATTAATCGGCAACATGAGGTTTTAGAGAATCTTTTTGCATTCATAATTACCGTACATGATTATTGAGTCGATTCCTTCCAAAAAATACCAAATCCATAACTGCGTAAAGCGAATTTCATTAGACAGTACAAATAAATTCTAGATATTCAATTGTTAAAAAAAATATGTATTTGGTATTTTTTGGAAGGAATCGACTAAATGTCCCTCCCGATAGAAAAGTTATTGCAAAATCGGTCAAAGAAGATGCTTTTAAATAACTCCGAAAGTTCTTAATCAATTCAGGGTGGTATTCTAAGCAATCTCTATCCTGAGCCATCTAGAGTAACGAGCCATTTTTTTTTCTTGCTGCATAATTTATTACGTCAAGTTCATTTATACTTCCTTACTGGTTTTATTTCCAAATTTCATAGCTTCATGCCATAGATGTACACACAAATTTATTCAAACCAGAAGAATAATTACTGAACATAAAGCGGACACCAAATACGACAACACTTAATAAAGCAATGTTTTTTTAACATTAATAAATTGATAGGTACCCAAAACCATTCTCCTTTTCTATGGATATTACCTACACTGGTTGACTCTTTGTTTACAAATTGTTTTCAGTTATTATATACACATACGATGATATAGCTAATAGAAGTGAGTAATATACCTACATTCTCAACACACCGCAAACATATTTTTTAATGAATATTACATCTGACGTAGCTAAAGTAGTGTTGTATGAATGAGTTCGTGTATGAGGTTGTTCGTGGTGCTTAAATTAACAATGAAGTTTTGAATAATAAAAGAAATATCAGAACCGCAAAATATCGAGTAACAAATGAAAATTATTTGAAAACTATAATTTTTGGGTAGGTTATGTTTAGGATCCTACATTTCCACATTTCCCATTTCACTCGAGCATAAGACCGTAGAGATTTTTTTGTAATTTTTTTTTAGATAAGTAGACTAACAAAGGTTATATGGCGATACAGGTAAGGAGGAGGAGCTTTAGCTGCTTAACTGCTTCAGCACCGTCTACAACCAGTTACTACATTTGTATTTTCTTTTTAGCTCTGGTGTATTTCTTTTAATTGCCAAATATTTCGCTAATACATCATCAGCATTATCAATGGCTAAAATAATGTTTTTACATTGTCAGGCCCGTAGCTAGCTCGCATACCCACTGGATCCAGGGCAGGCTTGAGCCTCAGTAGCTTCTTTCAAAGTAAAATTAAAATATCAACGAAACCAGTTTATTTCGATAAATGTTTTTACCCTCCGCTGCACAGTGGGACATACGTTTTCTCCGCGTTTCCCGCGTTCTAAGTTATGGCAATGCGTGTCCATATATTTACCCTATCCCTCATTAATATTTTTAAGCTGCCACAAATAGCCACTTTTTCTCTCGTTTTTGAACAGCGCGCTGTTTAAACGAAAGATCTGAAACATAAGGAACAGACTCGTACGAACGCAGCATCAGTCTACCCGTACATACTAT
>JANVCI010120000.1:0-11347 GCA_026413465.1 Trichosia splendens | reverse complement strand
CTGGAGACAAGTTGTGGAGTCAGCCAAAACCCGCTTGGGTTAGTACGGCTGATAAATATGTAAGTAAGTAAAAGATTATCTAAATTCTCATCGCAATGTTCATTGTTCAATTAACATTGAAGAATTCTTGTACAGGTAATGTGTGTTAAAAGCTATAATGGACAAGACCGTACTTAAACTTGTTGTTATCATTCCGTTTAATTCTAATAGATTTATAATTTAAAATGTTTCTTTTTACAATTCAAATATATAATAGTGTCATCAGTATTATAATTAAAAATTAATAACAATATATACTCGTAGTGTAATATAGTAAAAGATCAGTTACAGATTAAAATGAAAATTAAAAGAAGTAAAAATATCTCAACTATACATAAGGCTAATTTGTGTTCTAATTATCATCATTTATTTAATTCAATTTTTAATTTCTTTTTTTCTTGTTTTTTTCTCTTTTGTTTAATTTTTCTACTACCTAATTCTAAAATGGTCGTTGCAATGTTCAGCAAATATTTGAACATAAATAAATTTATCTTTTCTTTTGCTAATATTCTTTAAATATAATTTTTATTTTCTTAGAATTTGCCATGTTTAAATTTTGTTTAATTTTGTAACTTTTCTCTTTCTTTCGCTAAATATCTTCACATATTGTTATCTAAACGTTTACGCTTCTCAGAAAAACTACAACTTGAAACACATCATAGGTTTATTTTTTATCAAAATATTCGTTTCTCCCAATTTTGTTTTGGTAATATGAAAAACTTTTTATTTTAATTTTGTAACTTTCATTTGCAATTTATTTTTTGTATATTTAAATACGGCCGTTAGGAAAATCATACCGAAGGTTTGTACCCTCATACTATAAAATTATTTACAGATAACTATAGTTTCAAGGTGGTTGTGCCTGGTAGTCAAATTCCATTGAATTTTTCAAATACTCATGTATTTCGGATTGTGAACTATGGCTCAGCCGCAGTAAATCCTCTCTACTTAATTTACTTATTTGGGGTAAACGAGGTCTAATGCTGGTTTTCAATGAACTTAAATTTTCATCCGAGCTTTTAGCCTGTTCGCTGTCCAATCCATCAGCACTTTTGTGACGCTGATGAGCTTTTGGCTTTGGCGATCGATCTGTGGATGACTTTTTGGGTAATAATGGAGGTTTTAAATTGTCTGACTTCAATGAGTCTGTTGACTTTTTAGGTCCATATTTTGCACATAATTCTCTGTGAAGTTTAGCTTTTAGCACAGCTTTGCTTCTGTCCTCTTGGTAGATTGGGGGCTCTAGACCTTCTTTTACTATAGGCAAATCAAAACCGGTTTTACTGTCCCGATGGTAGGAATCAAAATTTAGGGCAGGACGTTTCATTACTTTGTTTTTGAATGGAAGATCCAATTTGTTACCACTTTTACCACAAAAAGTTTCGAACTTATTTTTTTCGGTTGATGACGCAGCACCCGAAAATGCATCGTTTTTATTATTAACCGCAGTGGTCTTACCAAAAGTTTCAAAATGTCGGCCAAGATCAGGAGGTGATGCAGTTATATCACGACTTAAACGACGTCCAATATTATCCATTCGTTCGCCAAATATGCTATCTGTACTGAAGCGTCGTATGCTCAACACAGACGAGTTAGACCTTGAACGACCATCACGTCGAAGCGCCGCAAAAATATTTGTTTTTGGAAGAACTTTTGGTTTTCCTTGTGGCGGGCTTTTTTGTTGTTCTAATGACGTATCAACTTCATTTACCGTTGCTAAATTTGAATTTTCTTTTTCATTTTGTTGGACTCTGTTGGAAGGTTAACAACGTGTTAATACAAATTTCAAATTGATCAATACGATGATCTTATACCTTCTTATTTCCTGTATCATTTCGAAAAATTGAGCTTTACTTTTTCGTCTTCGTCGCTGTTCATCTTCCTTCTAGAACAAAATTTGATTACGAATAGGGAACAGACTTGAAATGTATGATAACGTTAACTAACCCGTTTTATGCTTTTCTGAAACAAACTGGCTATTTGTCCTTGTCGTATTGAATGAACTAATTCTCGCGCAGCATGATGAGGTGATACTAATTCGACGCAATTGATAAATCGATAAAGTTTTTGACTAAAGAACATTATGTTCCGACTTTTCCAAACAGTTCCCTTCGGTTTTAATCGCAATGATGGTAATGCGTACTTGTAAAACCAATGTTCAAAGATGAGAATTATAACGCCTAAAACCATTCCTAGGCCTAACAAAAGAAAAACACCAGCTACAGCGGCGACACCTGGATGAAATTGGAATATACAAAATGTTAATAATTTTGAAGCACTCGAAATAAATTCCCATTTAAATTCTTAGGGGGTTCTTGATTCACAGATAATTTGGCTTTGCTCATACATCTCATATGTTTCATACCAAAAATTTACCATTCTTTGCTTTCGTTTGATGCAATTCATCCCCAAAAGTGGTTGCGAAACCATGGGCAGTAAAATCGATTCGATATCGGTTGGGAGTCTTCTCTAAATGTTACTCTAAACAAATGTTTCGTAATATTTGTCAGTTCAGGGGGTTCAGGGACCAGACGTAAGTAACAAATTAGAAATAATCGTATAGCCGGTAAGTGTCATCGTCTTACACAAACATTAAAAAAGTCGACATTTTTGAATCGATTTTCAAAAACTAAATTTTCTCAAAATTATCCATAAAATTTCCTTTAAAATGAGCCCTTACAAGTGAAAATATAAAGTTGTAAAATGGCCATAAAGTGATGTGAAAATTTAAAAATTATTCAAAAACATCAAAGCTTGTGAAACCAAACTCCCATAATAAAGTATTTTTCGTTAAAATTTCAACAGATTTTGAATCGGACCTAATGCATAGGACCGTGTAGAACCGGAAATAGATATAAACCGTCCAAGTTAAGAGATTTTGTTAATGTTTCGCAAGTGAAGAAAGTCTGAAATGTACGAAGAGGCGTTATTTTCACTTTTTCAAATTGTCGCAAGTTGAAGATCACAAAAAAAAATAATTTATAGGGCTGATTCCTTACTTTTGGACCCAAACAATATTTTGAGGCTAGGTCCTGTAGAGAAATAAAAAAATCGATCACCTCTAGTGAATCACTAGAGTATATCGGTTTCACATTTTTCGTTTTTAACTCAATTTTCATATGGTTAGGGGTGACCGCTAGGGTCCCCTGATTATTTTGTAGAACTTCTTTTTTCACTTGTATGTTTTATGGCAGCCCCGTCGACTTTTATCACTTTTACTGCATTTTCATGAAAAGGGATTTTCATACATTTATTTTGTGCAAACACTCCAGATAAATATGGGGTTATTTAGCTTAAAATACGCAGAAAAGATCAAAGATTTAATTCATTGAACAATTGGGGCAATCAAAGTTGATGCCCGTACACGACCAAAAGTTTCTCAACTTTTAAGCCACATATCGGATAGATGACACACTATAACCATAGTTAAATGATACATTATTCAATATGGAATTTCGTCAGGAATCGAAGGCAAAAAGAATTTTTTAAATTGGTCTCAAAATGTCGATATGATCATAGTGAACGTGAACAAAGTTAGAATTTTGAAATAGACTTATTTCGAGTTTCACTCAAAATATTGAGTTTTTCGTGGCAATCGATGTCAATTCATTAGGAATTATGTATAAGACAACTCTTCAACTCTAGCAGTCAGCCCTAAAAATTATTGTTTTTCGAAATTTGAAGAAATCAATGGTCAACACCAGCGGCAATGTCAAATTAAAAAAAAAAGTATGATCTATAGTCGCCACAAAATAATTTTCATCTTTCTCATGCCATTTCAACCCGTAAATTTCCAAAAGTTAAAAAATAAAAATCTATTACTTGATGCGTTAATACATAAATCCCATAAATCTCGCAATCCACACATTGGATTGAAGTGGCATGAAAAGGTGAAAATGATGAAACTTATTTTGTGGCGACTGTATGACGAGAAAAATGTTTTTTAAAGAAAAAAAATGAGTAGCCCATTTTCGAATAGCCTATCTGCTTGTATACCACAATAATTCCAGTAATTTTATCAACACATCTACATTCACTTTATTTTTTCTTGTCGGAGAATTGCAGTTGTTATGAGTGAGGCTAACTTGAAAGATAGATGAATTTGGTAAAGTGAAAAAATTGGTTAAAAGTGGCTAACCAAGCTTAGAACCAATAAAGAAGTATAGAATGGTGATATTTGTTAGGCAGACTTCAGGGTTGATCTGTCAATGATGCCCTATCCCCAGGCCCCGATGGTGTGGCAGAAAGTGGAATTTTTCTTCACTTTTCTCAGGTTCTGTAAATTCTACACTGAAGCACAAAATCACCCGTATCGTAACTGTTTCATTGCACAGTATGCATAGTAATGATTTTGGGATGGGTACATCCTGTTATTGATTCGCCAAAAAATGGAATGTTCCTAACTTTTCGATCTTCAGACTATTTATTTGAATTCATTCGCCTTACCATATCTTTCTTTAACATATCCTATCACTTAGTTAGAACTTACAATCGAACATATGGCTATGGTCATATGCCATCCGCTCTTGTTTTAATTTTATTCGATTCAACATTATAATTAGACGAGACGGTTTTTTGCAAGTTATTTTTAATCGATGTTGAACAATATTCTGACCAAAAATTGTTCTACAGTCTGTCCCGAAAATGTACCCCTAATTTTATAAATCGATTTTAATGTACGTTTTTCTAATAGTAGCAAGCAAACAAACAACAAACAAACCGCAAACAAATGCAAAATTAAAACTACCTCGAATCACACAATAAAGTAGTAAAAATCCTTCTGTTGAGTCCCGAATGTTTTATTTATACTTTTCATAACTCCATTTCACGGTAGATATTGTGATTCTAGATTGCATAAGTTTTACAGGTATATAATGTAAATTGTTGTACAGGTAGAATATCAAAAAGTATATATGCTGCCTGTCCTCTTTTCTCCCTCTTACAGGGTAATCATTTTTTCAATGTAAATTTTCGGATGAATGCATGTAGCATGCGACAAACTGATTGTAGTTTGTTTGGATTATCTATTTTGCTTGTTTGTTGGGTTTTGTCGGCATTATTGAAATACTATTTTTAATTTACTGCAATATTTCTATAATTCATAGAAGCGGTAAGTCTAGTCTTTGATTTTTCATACTTCCGATACAATGACACGTTTTATAAACAATTTTGTGGGGTGGCAATGGGCAATCCGATATCTGGGTATTTATCTGATATGGTCATGGAAGACTTAGAAGATGACATTATCCCGAAACTTCCATTCGAATTGCCATACTATAAGAGGTACTGCAATATCAGATGAAGATGAGGCTGATGAAGTTATAGTGAAACACTTCAATAGTTATCATAAAAGACTACAATTTACTCTAGAAGTCGAAGAGGACAAGAAACTAAACTTGTTAGACATGACAGTTATCAGATCAGAAGAAGGAGATTTAAAAACAATATGGTACAGGAAGAAGATATCCTCGGGAAGGTAACTGAATTATTACGGAAAAAACCCGATCGGACACAAGAAAATGGTGTTATTGCGTTAACTGACAGAGCGATTAAATTCATCAATCCCAACGACAGACCTGATAGTTTAAATAAGCTCAGAAGCTTATTGAACGACAACTGTTAACACACAAATTATTCAACACTTAAAACTCAACGAAACAATATTAGTCTATAGTCAATGTAGTGATATTTTTGTAGAAGATCTTTAAAGTCAAGAATTGTTGCAAACCAAATGTTTTTGATATTTTCACGTAAATTATGTAATTTTTTAGTTAATTTTCGTCTATAGATCGTAAGTTCCCTGTAAGCTTTATGTGATAATGGTGTCTAAATATACATATTATTTCAGTGCCTGAAGAAGTATCAAATAAAAAGATGCAAAATATTGCAGTAAATTAAAATAGCTATTTTCCTAACAAGTTACGAAACGGTGTTGTTTTACGCACTAGATGTGCGTAAAACACCAGTTTCGTAACGTGTTAGGAACAAGATTTTTTCTACTTTGATGTCGAAATCGTCGAAAACAACAAGTTCATTGTTTTGAAAAAATTCTTTTTCGCACTAGTAGAAAAATAGTATTTCAATTATGCCGACACAACCCAAGCAAAATGAAAACAGATTAATAGAATTACTAAATCTTTGCAACTTTTCCTTCCTCTGACTCTTAGTGTAAGAGACGAGGGGAAATTTGGATTGATTTTACGATGTTTTATTCAATTTTCCTGAGAAAAATAAAAAAATCAATTTTCAATAAAATTTTCTCCGAATGTAGGAGTAGAACCTCCTACTATTTCGTAATAAATTTAAATCGAAGCATAAAAATGTTGGTTTTTCGTAATCATCGAATAACAATTTTACTTGAATAGCTCTTGATAAATAAATTCTTCTTTTAAGTGTGGTAGAGCTATCAATATTTACATCTTAAGACGATCAACGGTCATTATTATGGTAATATATTAGTATTTCAATTACTTTTCCCCTGCGTGGAAAATGATTTGCGTTTATTAAAAAGGGAAAAACTAAAGATTTGTAAATAGACGCTCAATCAAGTTGTCGCCGTTTACGAACATCGAACTTAGAAAAATTACCGCTCTTTCTCACAAAACATGTAACGTTAGTAAATAAGCATTGTACGGATAATTTAATTTCAGTCTTGTCGCTGATCGCTATTATATTGAGAATTCATATGATACCGCTATAGAACAGGAAGATAATTTTTACTTTCAATCAAGTTGACGCAGCAATGATTAAAATCCAAAAACCAGTATATCAATAACGTTTCCTATTACAAAACACATTCCCTTTGAGCATTAAAGTTCACGTCGGATTTTTATTACTTTTTTTCTTCTTTCTATTTTCCTTCTTCTGTGTGTACCGATATAAAACATTCAACGAGCCAGTTTTATAACAGAAAAATCTTATTCTTTAGAAAACGTTCATGGCATTGCCATAATGTTATATTAAACACAGGTAGTAAACATAGATTATTTAATGTCGAGGTATATCTAGATAAGTGGAAGGGAAGACGAAGAAGCAAACGAATTAAAACCTGTAATGCTATTGACTCACAATTCCATCATTTATAATCAGCTGTTTCTGTTTCTCAGTTTTATGTTTTTTAGAATTTCTTGGAAACTTCGTGAATTCTGGAAATTAATGTATTTTTCGCTATGGCGAAGTTGTTTTTTGTTATCTTTTCAGTTCTATATTGAAACCACGACTAATTTTGGAATTGTAAATTCACATCTGATTTGTCTTCATATTTTGATGTGTATATAAAAAGGAATATTCACCGGCTTTCCAGTATACTCAATATATTTTTTTGATATGCCTGATAAAAAAGCTTCGATAGTAATACACCTTAGAATTCTTTTTTGACTATTTCTGTTCACTGTATTAAATTGTTATATTCTTGGACCCATATAAGTTCAGAGACGCGAACAGAACCGTTATCAACCGAACCATCCGAAGTTTGGTTTTTCGACAGAAAAACCTAACTTAAGAACCCGAATTGTTTTTTGGAGTTGGGAGTTTCGAAGTTTTTTAACATGAAGAATCAAGCCCCCGAAAGAAAATCGCTTTTCATCGGGAGTTTGGAGTCGAACATTTCTTGGCATGAAATACTTAACCCATGAAACCAAATCGGAAATTCAGATCACCATGTTTTTTATACACTCGAGTGCAATGATTTCTTGGATCTTATAATAGCTATTGGTGGCTATGAGGTTGTTTTACGCGCTAGATGTAAAATTGTCAAATGAGGGGAAGTCAACGCAACGTGTTGCATACAACATTCTTTGTAACGTAGTTGAAAAAAGCACAAAATATTAATTTTTATAAAAAAAAATTGTAAAAAAACCAACATTTATTTCGAATGATCATTTTATAATTTCTTTTTGTTATTGTTCGCCAAAGATTTGTTCATACTAAATTATATAGCCGAGGTGTATTTCGACATATGAATGCGTAAGACAATGAAACATTACGGCACTGAGTGCGGAAAAGTACATCATTACGATACTCAAAGCTAGAACGGAAAAGCTCCCTTTTCATCACCAAGTAACAAAGTAGTTATTTAACGTGTAGGTAATCGGTATTGCGTATTTATAGTATCTGTTTATAGTGAACTAAGTGCCACATTAATATACTCACACACACCACAACACTAAAGTAGCTTGCTTATGAATTTTCGTATGTTAACTGCTATAGAGCAATGCCTAACGTCACTAGCGAAGTTAGGGAACATCAAACACAATACCTTAAGCGCTAAAATATTCTACCGTACATGGTAACTAAATTAGTTATAAATAGAAGGGCGTGGTATACACACACGAGCGCAAAGCTGTTTGGTAATATACTATTACGCACCGCGAGGCTAACGACGAAAACAACCCCATTTCGCAACTTGTTGCATAAATAGCTATTTCACAATTTAGTTGCGAAAATGAACTTTTAGACACTCATTTCAGTGGTCTAGTGGTGTAATAAGTCACCACTGGTACATATATGGGAAAATACACCTTGGCTATATAATTTAATATGAAAAAATCTTTGGCGAATAATAACAAAAATAATTATAAAATGATCATCACATAAATGGTGGTTAATACAATTGCGTAGGATTTCTGTGCTCTGTCTTAAACTCACTTTTCACAATTAAATTGTGAAATAGCTATTTACACAATAAGTTTTGTGTAAAGGGCGGTTCGTCTCGTTTGGCCATTTTTTTACACAGCGAGTTGCGTATACAAGATTTTTTCACAATTTAGTTGCGCAAAGTGAATTTAAGACAGTTATACAGAACACACAAATCCCAAACAATTGTATAAACCAACATTTATTTCGAATGATCATTCCATAATTTATTTCTGTTATTATTCGCCAAAGACTTTTTCATACTGAATTATATAGCCGAGGTGTATTTTCCCATATAAGCAATAGTAGGCAACAGTGCTGCAATGAATCATTGAACCTCGCAAATGGATGTCGAAAAATTCACTTTTCGCAACTACATTGTGAAAAATCACAAGTTACATACAACATTTTTCACAAGAAAGGCATCGATTGTATAATTTTTGCACTTTTTGTCACTGAGTTGTGTAAAGGGGTATTTCATCACACGATGTGTTTCACATCTAGTGAAGAAATATCCGCGCTTACACAACTTGTTGCGTAAATAGCTATTACCTAACCAAATCCTTGAACCCTGACTTTTCAAAAAAACAAAACTGAAAACGAAATGAACCCTTTTCGACAGTAAGGACCGAAACCACGAATCCAAAGCGTTGTTTAACAATCAGATACACGCATAAGATGTACGTTCATTAAATATCATAATCGTAAGTTGTAGAGACAAATGAAATTAACTTTAGTTCGTACTCCAAACCATCGAATATAATTACTTATGTTTCGTAACAACACGTGTTTTGTTCTGTTAAAGGTAAATTTGTAACAGCCATAGAATAACAATTTAACGTTCTTTCTGCTAAAGACAACGTTTGAATTTTAAATAATTTATTTTAACCAACAGCAACAAATATAATTATAACCAACTACTACCTGACGATAGTCGACCTGATATTAGGAATTTTATTGTCTAATATACAAAAAATATAAAATATGAAACCGTCTTCAAGGCTCTATACAATAGAACATTAAGACCAAACATTTCATTCCTGAATATATTTAATTTTTGAATGATGTATTTTATAAATACAAAACCGTCTTGAAACCAATTCTAAGAAATTCTATTTGTCTCTCTGAACTGAATACAACAATGTCTAAAACTCAAACATACCTCAGATAAAAAATATTAAATGAAATAAAAATGTACAACGGATGTTTATAGTAAGGTGTAGCTTTGATACTGGTGTATGAATATGTAATTCATTATGAGAATGAAAAGGATACAAATAAATGTTATAGTTACAGTAGATAAAACATGCCACATAAATGGAACACTTGTTATGAAATGTGCGACATAAGTTTACCTATACACTATGCCAGAAATATTTAATCTTCCCTGAATATTTTTAATCTTTCAAAAATTTGTTTACGTTTTATTATGTCTTATCTTCCAACATATTTATGTTTGCATTAATATTTTGTCGTCCGATGTTTGCACTAACATTTAAGCAATGCAATGTAATTTCTTGTTTTAGTTAATGAAAACCTAGTCAACGATTTGTATATCATTTAGTACTACTTACTTCTCTGACCCTAAATGTACATGTAGCAAGTATTATAAACTTGCATAGCCTTAGGTTCCCTACAAGAGAATAATATACCTCTCAGTTGTATGTTACCAATAATGCCTAATTGAGAAGAGGTAATAGTTTTGGAGAAATGGTTTTACTTGCTGAAATTATTTGAGATTTGTTGCTTTAGATGCGGTCAGGTGTATTACCTTTCTTCTATGGGGGTGTTACAGTAAAAAATATTATAAATATGTTAATCTGTATTGCAAGTTCCATACGTTTCAAAAAAAAAAAGATATAAGAGTCCATAACACTATCCATGAAATTTATGTTTGGGCCAATGTTTCATGTACAAACATTTAATACTAATGCTCATCTTAAGAGTGAATTTGCCAAGATATCGAACAGATTGTATGGAAGTAGAATAAATTCAAGCGGCCGCCGATCAAAGTGATGTATGGCTCATTCGATTCCCTATAAGATACTGGTAATTTCGTGGAACAAATTTTTTGTACATGTATAGTTACGTTAGGGTGCAGTTAGGCTTGAATGTGATCATGTCCGAAAAGTCTGAGAAGTAATTTATTGTTATAACTTCTTTAAATCGAAACCTAATTGAATGAAATTATACACGATTGTATACCCCCATAAGGTGAATATTTTGGCCAAAGGAACAAGCAAGACAAGTTGTCATGGGCCCGCTACCGCCATTTTTAGTCAAGAAAGGGGTCATTTTTGAAGGGCTGCCAGTGTCTGCAACAACGCTATGCATACCCACTATTATATGGCTTTGAAAGCCTGTCCCTGCTATTGTCCAAATCTATTTACTGTACCTTTGTCCGGCACTGTCGCTGGATGTGGCAGCTACTTTTCGAAAATTGACCGTATTCGGCAGTATTAACGTGAAACTAAATCCTAGGAAAAAATATTTCTGAACAAATAAAAACTGTATTTTATCCAATACTAAACGTATGATTTCAAGACGAATCTTCGAAAAAAAAGTTTTTGAAAATCGGTTAAGAAATGTGGAAGTTAAAACTACTTGAGTGAACGAAGCACATGAAACTCGAACTTTTTAATATGAAAAAATTATTTTTCTCCTAGAGCCATAA
>JANVCI010118889.1:0-11356 GCA_026413465.1 Trichosia splendens | reverse complement strand
CACGCTTTGACAATGTATGACTTACCCATACATCGATACGTGATTTCAGTATAAAAGTACGGTACGCTGTTATTACATACGGAGCGCAACGTACCAACGTTTAACGTTTCTGTGATTTGCATCGTTTGTAAACGTAATTCAGTCAGTTAGGCTATAAGTCCGTTGACCGTTGACGGTGTTTGTGTTTCAAAAAAAAAAATGATCTGTTAAGGCTCTCTTTCATTGGTTGATTGTTGCTTTATGCTGATGATGGACTATATAACTTACTTTTGTGAGGCTTTTGAAAAAATACCAGAAGTGATGCAGCGTGGTTTGGATTTGCTACACAAATAGTTATGCAGCAATGCCCTTACGTTGAACACCACTAAGACATGCTACATGAGATTTGGACTAGCAAGGAACGTGCCGTATATCGACATTATGATTGATTGTTTAACAATTAAACGAGTGAGAACCTTGGGCTTGTACTTGATGAACACCTGACATTCATTTATTGCACTCATATGGCGTAACGGTAGATACATCCCAGTGGAGAAGTACATGCAAATTTACTTTGCCTACGTACGTAGCCCTCTCTCTTTCAGTTGCCGATAACTACTTGCTCGGTAACACTAACTATGCATTACAAACAAAGCAATAAATGTACGCAATTATGAAAAACGATGATGTGTAGTCGTGTGTAGTGCATCGCCGACGATTTTGTAATGAAATAATAATGCGTTAAAACAAGATTTTTATTCTTTTTTATCAAATTTACAATGACTTCGTTTGATTCCTTGAATACTTCATTTCAAGTTTGTGTGAATGTTGAAACTTACCGACAACCCTGTAAGACTTGTTGTACGTTGGAACTTCCTCAGGATTCTGTAACGTCTATTGACATCCGGAAACTTCTATCTCTGATTTTTCCTAACTTCAACTTACTCTATGTAGACTTCCATTAACGAATTTCCTAAAAAATTTGGAGGCTAATTGATCACAGACGAAGACCGGGAAAAGTTCGGAAGAAATCCTGTAATCGGTACCGTGAAAGTTTTCTAAACGAAAATTTAATGGAATTTCACTTCTTACTTTTCAAACATCTTTTTAATCCGTATCTTAGAGATTTTCATCAAATGTGTTTTAAATGAAATGTTCGTAACTTATTTCAGGTTTGTCTGAAATGAAAACGTTAAAAGAAAGTTTGGAAATCGTCAAATTAGTACCTTAAAAGCATGTTTTGCTAAGAATTTAGTTGATTCTTAGCAGATTCTTACAGAAACGATCTTTTAAGTTTCTAATTGGAAAATTTCCGAACCTCCCCTTAAGCAGATTTTTGATGTTAAATACCTTCAGAACACTAAAGGCACACAAAAGGCACAAAAATCTGCAACAGAGATACAAGGATGTACAGCGATTTACAAACTCGCCTGCTATCATGATTCGCTTCTGATGTAGAGTAACATTGTCATTGTTACTGAGCAAGATTTGCATTAAAAACAGCGCTATTTAGACTTGGAACAACATTTTAGCAAGGGGGAGTTGGGAACTTCAGAGCATTGCGATTCAAATTCGAACTGTCCCACACTTAAACGCGTAATACTTCAGTTGTAAACTGATGCAATAACTACTACTCCATGAAATAACAAAATTCGAATGTGCGAACACAAATTCAGTTCGAATGAGTATTCAGTTTGGGGCCCCTATACCCTGTGGTCGTACCGGGTACGTTATTGGCTTGAAAAACACTTCATCAATTTCAAATTGCATTTCACTTCTTGCGATTGAATTTACATCGATGTCACTATCATCAGCTAGGATACAATTGTTCATTTGATTTGACATTGATCTTAGGTTTTCTTAAATTTTCTTCAGTATTTTTACTCCTTGATGCCGAGGTCAACTCTGGTAAATCATCTATGGAACCGAAAAAAAATGTTTTAATGCTTAATGACTATAATAACTGATTTACCCAATGACTTTGAGGTTTGGTAATTTATAATTTCAGCGATTGCACTCGATTTATCACATAACGATGAAGAATCTCTAATGATATTCCCAATCTGTCCAGTATCAAGAGAAACTGTTTGGTTTTGAACAACAGCGTCATCATTTCCATTACTCGTGTCACCATTAACCACTGTTGTTAATGACGCATTGCATGTATCGTTTCCTTTGCTTAAATCAATTGGCACACTCGAATCACCTTTATATTCAGTCGAAATTGATTGACTAGGATGCGACTTTGCTATCTTCGAAATTGACGATTTTTGCTTTCTGAAATTTCTTCGCTTACCGGCATATGGGGAATAAACTGGCGAAGGTATATCATTGTCGTAATCATCTGACGCCATTCGTAATTGTTTCGCAACGTTTATATAACTAATTGAGTTAGGTACGTGAGCATCATTTGTGATAGCTGCGATAACTTCAATGCAAGGACTGTTGATGTCGGACATTGAAGAATATTGAGGCGTTGATGACGTAGTGGTATCTGGGCTGCAGTTGGTTGCCTTTCGACTGGATTTCTTGCTACAGTTAACATTGGCCATAGTTTCGTCGTTGCTGATTTCGGATGTACTACTTTGTGGATTAAACGTTTGCTGAGGTAATTCAGTTGATTGATGTACTTCAACTTCTGAAGCTATGTTCAATGTGTGATTGATGAGGTCAGACTCTATAACAGCAGCCTCTAACTGGACTTCTATGAATTGAGAAGATGATGGTGTCGCATTAAAGACGGTAAATAATGATGGTTGTTTTAATTGATCATTCGAAATCAGTGGCTCGGATAGAATTAGTGATTTTTCGATACCAGTTGTAATTAATGGCGTGACTGGTGCGTTTATCTATAATGTAATATACAAAAAGGCGATAGAATGTGATGATAAGCAACACTAATTACCTCTTTGGTCGGTAAAATCGAACTGGTTTCATTAACTTGTATCTTTTCGAACGATCTTTTGAATTGATATTCTTGTGGTGATTTGGTGGGAAGTCGACAAATTGAATCAACTTGACTAATTGAGTTTTTTTGTGAATCGTCTGAGAGTTTCGGAGAATTGTGCGATGAATTTGATGTTGGCTGTACGACACTGTCTGTTATGTGATTCAGGGAAATGAAACAACCTTTAACTTGACCTTTCAAATACTTGATGGATTTTTTGTTAACTGCGACTTTTTGACCATTTGGAACTCTTTTTCTTTTCTGTTTCTGTGACTTCGATTTACTTTTTCGATTAACAGACTTCTTTTTGATAGGTGTTAAAAGAGATTTTGGGTCAGTGGCCGATGTTATCGCCACACTTTCCTGCAGCGCTAATGGCAATATACTTCCATCGCATACATCAACTAAAAGGCGATCTGGTGCAGAATCAGAATTCATGAGATTTTTTGTTTGCATTTGTTCTTTGGCTTCCATCATTTCCTTCAATGTCATATCTTCACTAAATTGCTTTATTTTCTTCAAACCAACGTCATTCAATTGAACCAGATCGACACTTACGCGCTTTGTTTTCGGTGCCGGTTGTGTAGTACATTGTTTCAAGCGGACGACACAGTTTTTCAATGTCGCTTGTTCTTCAGTTGACGAAACACATTGAAGAGTTTTTGTTGCCGTATTTGATACTCTTGTTGGATTAGCTGGAACCATTCCTACTGTTTCTGTCGAATTGTCAGATGTTGTTTCAATGTTACTTCCGATTTTTCTCCTCTTCATCCAATGTGCGATGGATGTGCGTGAATATTTTTTGCTTTGATGACCTCTTTTTCTTCTAGATCTGCTTCCCTTGACTTTTGACGATATTTCTGGACGATTGTCATCGTCAGTCTGTGACAATGAACATGGTGATGTGTATCGTACAGTTGATGTTGATAAATATGGATAATTGCATTGGGGCCCAGTGACAATATAATCATTAGACAAATCTGGAACACAGAAAGGTTATAAATTGTTCTTCAAGCATTCTACAATGTAATATCCAGTCAATCTTAGTACTCCGTACTCAACGATTGGGAGTAGGGGATTGGGTTGCAAAAGAATAAACTCTGTGTCTACAAACTTGTCGTCAAACGTTTAGTTTAAAAGTTAAGTCTCGGATGTTTGCTCCAGGTGTGAACGATTTGTAAAACTTATCCGTTCTCTATGAGATCATTTTCATCTACCTAGCCCTATGGGGACGTCTAGCATTATACGGATTAAGTAATACATTTTTTGCTTAAGCTTCGTTAATTTTGATGGCATCGCGTGAAATGTGAATATGAATAATTTAGAGAGCTAGGAAACACAATAGACAGGGAGCTTAGAACCAAGTCCCTCATCAAGGTTCCGATGGGGCTAAAGGCATGACAGACTCAAAATTGAAATTTTGAAATGGCTATCTTTTGTTACCTTACATGGGTTACACAGCTAACTGGTACCCAATTCACTCCAAATGTACGGAAAATATGTCCAAAGACAATGTTCTGCCCGGCAGATAGCATTGAATTTTCCAATTATCAATGTCGTCTGCCAGGCAGAAGATATAAACCAAAACTGTCGTTCAACTATACAAAAATGGACTGCTTATGAAACCCTTTCCGTCTTTTTCGCTTATTTGAGGCTGTTACACATGGTGAAGTTATAAGCTCCATTACTTCGAATGCGTCTGAAGCTCATCTTTGCATCGCGGATTATCGAATAGACATTAAATGTAGATTTTTTTAGTTTACCTGACTCTTCACTGATGCTACTCGATGGTGTTATTATGATACTGTTGCTCGGATGTGCATTGTAATCCCATCTCTCAAACACACGTGTTGTTGGTGGATCATGAAATGTTACTTTCTTTGTTTTATTTAATGGGGTAGTGGTAAACGAACGTGATCGCCGTATCGGTGTAAATGTCTGTGTATTTTCCAATGGAAGAGTATGATTCAACGACAACGATTTTCTTCGTTCCCGACAAAACCACCTTTCCACATTTGTTTTCGGTGAAGATTTCGATACCCGTTCGCTTTTTCGGGAGTATGTTTTCACGTTTGAAAAACTTCTTGGTTGAACATCCGATGTTGAATTAAATGAGTACAAATCAGGAGAATTGCGTTCGTATGCAGGAGTATCGTTACTTGGACAGTAGGTTTCGTTAATCTGAATTGGTTATGGTGTGAATAGTTGAAAAATGGTAGAGATTAATTAAATGGTTTCATCATCTTACCGAACTATTACATTTCGGAGGTTCAACTGTCGACTCCACATCACTATCACTGCCATTTACTTCAACAAAGTCGATCGGAGCAGTATTTCTGAATGTTAATTTATTTCCGCCATAATTCAAGTCACTCAGCCGGTCATACAGTATCGGTAAATAATTTATTTCTAATATGTCATCATCGTCGTCGACGTTAATAACTTCACCGGGTAAATTAAGTGTGAGTTCAATTTCAGATTTAACAATCGTTTCATCATCCAAAGTCAAGTCCTAAAATTTGTTTGTTGTTAAATGTGACTGGTGAGATTCAAGGTTATTTGACTTCAAGAAAAGGATAAAATGCAAACAACTTCACTTACAAGGTAAAGAGTTTTCTGCAAGGCTTGCTGCCAGTCTGTATTCATTTCTGTTTGACGCAATGCCATAACCAAGGCTTTCTCTTGAAATGGCTGCTGCATTAATTTTTTGTAGTCATCAACTTCATCATGGTTATATGAATGCAAGTACGGCGAATAAAGCGGATTGGATCTGAATTATGTTCAATGGATTTTACACAAAATTTATAGTAACAACTCTGAATGTACCTTAACCGTGACGTCGGTTTGATGGTTGACAAAAACATTTTCAAAACATTCGGCTTCTCTGTTATATTTTCGGCCTTATACCACCTATGGAATAATATGAGATGTTTTACAAAATCGGTATCGTCCAGTTCCACTGGTCCACCGACTAGATCTTTTGAAAGATATTTTCTGCAACAAATGCGAGAAACAAACAAAAAAAGTTAGTTGTAAGCATTTTAACAAAAATTTAAGCAATTTTATTATCGAATATTCTCATCAAATTTTGTTGTCATATTTCAATCGGAACTCTAACTTCTTCAGTGTAAACTGGAAAGTTGGCTCAAACGATCGAATCAAACCTTTTACTTTAGTAATCATCGAATATATTTGTGTATTAATTACTTGAAATTAGTCACCGAAACTAATATAAAGCAGGAACAGAAATTGTCCGGGTTAATTTGACAGTAGACTTATACTCGTAGGCGGGTGTACCAACTTTTGTGCAACATAAAACTCTCTACAACTTTCCATTTGAAACCAACCTTCTATCTCTATTGATGCAGCTACTTTATGAGAATGGTTCGCCTGTAAGTAGATCTGTGCACGCTACTCCTAAAGGCGGAATTCGAAAAAAGTGGAATTAGAAAAAGACGGAATACGAAAAACGCGGAATTCGAAAAAGGAAGAATTCCAAAAAGGAAGAATTCGAAAAACGAGAAGTTCAAAAAGACAGAATTCGAAAAAAGCGGAATTCAAAAAGGTAGAATTCAAAACAGTAGAATTCGAAAAAGACGGAATACGAAAAACGCGGAATTCGAAAGACGGAATTAGAAAAAGGCAAAATTCGAGAAATGTGGAATTCGAAAATGGTAGAATTCGAAAAAGGTGGAATACAAAAAAGCGGAATGCGAAAAAGGAGAAGTTCGATAAAATCGTAATTCGGTAAAGGCGGAATTCGTAGAAAAGTGGAATTTTAAAACGGCGGAATTCGAAATGACTGAATTCGAAAAAGACGGAATTCGAAAATAGCGGAATTCGAAAAAGGAGGAATAAAATAAAGCGGAATGCGAAAAGGGCGAAGTTCGATAAAGGCGGAATTCGAAAAAGACGGAATTCGAAAAAGGTGGAATTCAAAAATGGCGGAATTCAAAAATGGCGGAATTCAAAAATGGCGGAAGTCGAAAAAGGTGAAATTTGATAAAGGCGGAATTAGAAAAAGTTGGAATTCTAATAAGGTTCAATTCTAAAAGGGCGAATTCCGATTCCGAAAGGTCGAATAATCGAAAATCATTAAAGGATTAAAGGCTGCATTTCCGAAAGACCGAATAATCGAATGTGGATTTTTTCTCTGATTCTTTTTTTCACAAATTTAGTCTTTCCAGATTTGTCGTAATTAAAATGTATAGAAATGAAACTAAATTTATTTTTATCGCTACTATCCATAGATATAGAAGTCATGAGTGTCGTTTTAAAAATTACTTTCCAACATCTATGACAAATTAGACATTTTATGCGCTCTCATATTCGGTACGTAGTCGGATTATTCGTTCGTTTGTACAGAGTTTCTGTCTAAAACAAGATGTCTTTCTTGTAGATGTTGGAAACTTGAAAGTACTTTTTAAATCAATCAATGTTCGACACTCATAACTACTTCTATATCTATGCTACTATCTTATACCCATTGGCAATGGTTTATGATCTTTTTGGGATCACTTTTTCGTCCGTCCGTCCGTCTCTGTACGTCATTTCGAAAGGCGGAATTCAAAAAGTGTGAAATCAGGAGATACCTGTAGGCTTAAGTCTGGAAAATTGGATTTTCGAACTTTCATCCGAATGGGAGAAAAGACCAAACTAACCAAAAAAATAGTGGAATTTGGGAGGAAAGGTGCGAACCCGATTATTCGGTCTTTCGGAAATCATATTGTCATAAAGTCCCTACCTCCTTGAAATAAATGAAAACGACATGTTTCTCGGGGAATGTTTTTCCGTCGGTCTGTTTGTCGGCCTGCCCAAAGAAAACTTCACAACTTGTGTGAATCGTAATTGTGAGGCTGACTTCGAAGTGGTCCCCTGGGGGAAGCTACCGGTTTTTTTTTACCCCTGAAAATGATTTACACGTCATTTATATGACTCGCATGATTTACATGACAGAGATTTTCACTGATTTTCCATATAACTTCCATGGGTCACTAAACAGATTTGGGCTGCATGAGTTTTCAGTTGCCTAGATTAAAATTCTCGCATCACATCAGTTCGTTAATCCGTAATTCATGCCACAATCACCAGATTTACGTGACTATCCATGAGACTTTATTTATTTGGACTACTGAACACTAGTAGTATGGCGATCTATGAAAGTCAGTGAAAATCTCTGCCACGTAAATCATGCAAATCATTTGTAAATCAGTGCATTTCAATTGCAAAGATGTAAATCATTTTCAGGGGATTCGCATGGAATAACTAGGTTTGTAACTTCACCATGAAGTCTGTAACACCCTTCAATAAGAGAAAACCACATGTGTTTCTCAGAGAGGCTTTCTATTGACTGCACCTAGTAGTCCACTTTTATGTAGCAGTCTGTCTGTCTGTCCGTCCGTTGGTCTGCATCCACAATTTAGGTAGAGTAGAGAAGTGGTCGAAATGTGGTCAATTTCTCAGGATTGTAAGAGTTGGACAGTGTTGATATTTGGGTAGGTAGACTTAGGGCACGATTTGCCCAATATCTCACCACGAATTTGGAAAGTGATAAAATGATAAAGCTGGTTTTCAGTACCTAGGTTCCTCTTAAGTTATGATTAAATGTTAGAGCTAATCTCTTTTTTCACTTTTTTCGGATTCTACAAGTTCTAGAGTGGTGTACTTTGGTAGGTAGACTCCCCTGGGGAATGGACAATATTGTTCTTCGTTATGTCTAAAATAAAATTGACAAAGTCAATTTGCATCATACGGTGCTTAAAAAAAAGATACTTCGAACCCCCAATAAATCATAGTACAAGGTGAATACAACGCCACTGCTTACTTTATTCCAGTGTATTTAGTTAAAATTAGTAGTGAAGTAATATTGGTTTCATCCATTTAATGAAGAAGGCGTATGGATGAACGAATAGTCTGATAATGTCTAAATCGACTAACTTTTCCCATTCGAAGCATTGTGGAACATTGTATAAGTTCTCTCCAATGCGTATCAAACGAGTAACGAATACAATACTGGCAAACTTATTAGATTCGATTCGAAAAGCATTAACGTTACCTATGAACCAACTTCATAATAGTGTACGAACGGATCGTCCGTATTTCCTTCGGTATTTCCTCATCAATATCAAGTAAAACATCTGCCACAGTTGTAACCAGGGATCCCTAAAAATGTAATTATTGTGAAATGTAATTACTGGTAAGTAAACCATTTTCACCAACCTGCATAAGTAATGTAATTTTAAGCAAAATGTCCGAAGCCAGCTTCGATTCATCGTCAAAACAATTAGCGAGTCTTAATTCTAGAATGCAATGCAAAACTAGAACTTTTCTTACATGATAATAATACGACTTGTCCTACAAAATATAGGTTCAAACAATACAAATTGATCGAATGAAATTATTCAAAACAAATACTAACCAATGGAACTTTTGATGCCAGATATTTAGCAGCAAATAGGTATCTACAAACTGATTTTGTAAATTTATTCGATACTATTTTTGTGTTTCCATATTTCCGTATATGTCTGCAATAAATTGACATTGATTAGAACATTTCTTTTGACCGATTCATGAAAAACATCTTACGTTAAAAGTGCATCCAAAAATTCTACTATTGAAGAGCATTGCAAATTTTTTGAAATTAAACATTGTCGAAATTTGTCCGCTACTTGCCACCAGGTTGTAAAAATTTTTGGTATTTGTGGATTTCGTCGAGATTCGAATTCTAAGCATATATTCGGAGTCATACGTTCTTCCTTGTGTGAATTGGAAAATAGCTCCTCCGCACTGGAATCACTTAATTCATCGGTGATGGACATTCTGTTGAACATGTAAGATTAATTCGTTAAATGTAATTGTAAAAAGGTTCATTTCTGATGGATGAAAATGTTGATTTATGAAAATGGAATTTTTTGGCAGACTACCCCTTGCACTCCTTTGCACATTTGATAAAAAATGATTAGGTAACCCACATCGGCTTTGTACAAAACCGTATACATAAGCGAGAGAAGCTTTCATCTCGTTGAAAAACATTTGGAACTCAACAAAGCTGACAAGGAACTTCAAGATGAAATTCTTCGCACAAAATTGCATTTCAGTACTGCTGTACGGTTACAAAACTTAGAAAATAACTACGACCATCGAAAATCAAGTTCAAGTGAGTCTTCGTCAACAGGTGGCTAAGACACATACTGAGAATACGTTGGCCAAAAGTTAAAAGCAATGAGGAGAGCTGTGGAGATCAACGAAAAGTGAACGGATGGTTGATCCAACGTCGCTTTCTAAACACTAACTCCTCATCCTGTTTGATCAGTTAACCAAGTGGTCATTCATAAAGTATGTTACGCAACAGGGGCGGGGGGGCGTTGGAGACTTGTGTGACAGAGGGGAGTTCGACAGTCGCGTGATGTCATATGCGCTCTTTAGACATTTTTGTAGTAGCTTTTTTTTATTTTTTCTTCAGTTTTTCATTTTTACCGTGTGTTTTCAACTTTTCACACTTTTCCAACTTTACTGTTGTTAAGATTTGACTATTTTTGCGTGACATACTTTATGAACATGAAGAGAATGTTAAAACGAGCTAAAAAGTTGACAAAGAAAATATACCGACTCGTTCACTTAAAGTCAAAATTGCAACATTTTCAATTTAGAAATCATTTGTCAGCTTGCTCATACACACTATAGATCTGATAACTCACTGTTAGAAAATTTCAATTTTTATCAGCTTAGAAAACTCTCGTAAAGTGGGTTAAAGTTTTTGTTTTAGGTTGTTCTATATTAAAAATAACAATTGTAATTGTCCGTTAGGAGTCAGTGAAAGCTACGCAGCGTCAAATGCTTTTTCGATGTCTGTCGGGGTGTGAAGTAGCATGGCGTGATGTAGCTCGCCGCAGGCGCGGGGGTTGAAGGGCGAAGCCCCCCATAAATTCTTATTTCTCTTCTTCTCTTTTCATCTCTTCTTTTCATTGAGGACATCACTACGGACGATTTTGGAGAGATCGTCCCCAACGAAAGTTAAATTAATTTTGTTCTTATACATACATACGATCGACCCTAATAGTTGTTCCTCTTAATAGTCCGGGTCGAAATGTAATTCCGTTCGCCTGAAGGTTTTAGCAGTTTTCGACTACTGTATATCGTAGAGGGGTCAAATTTGTGAAACCAAACTTTTTTTAAGGGGTCATGAACAGGTAAAACCGGTAAAAACCGCATTGAATGTAAAACTAAAAACTCAAATATCTCCTTGAAAATACAATATTTTTAGATGGGTATTACTGCGTTCGAAAGAGCAATTCAATACTGACATTTCACAGAAGAACTTTTTTCTTTATCTGTGAACGGGTCCGAGCTATCCAGGATTCCCAAAAAAGTGTCCAGAAAAAACCGCTAACTTTGAACCAATTTTCCCTGGCCATTTCTAAACCAATTTTA
>JANVCI010115556.1:0-11412 GCA_026413465.1 Trichosia splendens | reverse complement strand
CAGAATCAAATTAAATAGCAGCGTTGCGAGGGGGTCTCCTTGGCGTAATCCTTCCTCGATACCAAAAGTTTCAGACAGCTTGTTTCGGATTCTTACTCGACTTCTTGCACCACTCAATGTTAGTTTACTTAGCGAGATTAGTATGTTGGGAATTCCAAATTCCTCCGTAACTTACTCCTCATCACAGTATCGTATACCGCTGCAGCCAAGTGTATTTCAATATTGGACTTCTTGCACTTCTCCAAGATCTATCTGTCTGTCTGAATCGCTGGTCTGGCCTGATGTAGAACTACCTACACGAAAACCACACTGATATTCACCAACTATAGATTCCATGTATGTGTGGTACGATTAGTCACTGTGTAAATTTATATCAATGTATACCAGCTTTATGTTAATGACATAAAGGGTGTCGCTTTTAGTGGATTTTCGGACTCCCCTTTTGCCCGCAACTTAACTCCATTAATCCTGTTGTGTGTACCTATTTCAGATAAGTAAACTATTCTATTTAAACATGAATGTTGCTGAAATATAAAGAGAAATGATACCTAGGTTGGCAACAATGTGCCAGATAGAATACACATGTGAAATTTTTGCGCCCAATATGCGCCCAGTAATGTCAACAATATATGCATTATTGAGAGAATTCTCTCCCATGAATAAAACGTCATTGCGACATGCGCCTGTCTGGCACATTGCTACCAACCTAGGTATCATTTCTCTGGAAGTATATGTGTCAGGCTTATTTATTTGCTTTGGAGCGGATGTGCTCATTTTTGAAATTTTTATTCGGGTTGATATGGCCTGTAACAACGTATGTCGTATGTCATGTTTTTCGATTAGTACGGTTTTTTAGGCTAATTTAAACATGTTTTTATTGAATGAATTTACAATTTAGTATTGTCGTAATCGGTTCACCTGATTATATATTCTGGTCTTCCTCTGTTGACTGGTTTAATGTCATAAAATAATTAAATTTGATTATGAAGGTTGAAACTTTTTCGAATCAAATATTGCACAACAAATTGCTGCTGAACGGGTGTGGCATGTTTCCGATGGATAAATCGTTAATTTACTCGGTAAATTGTATACTTTAAATTATTGTGACTATAGCATACACTACAGTATTACCTTTATTTTAGATAATTTCGGCTGGATTTTCATATACTTTGATTATGGTACAATTCGATATTGCTCAAGGAGTCTAACCACATTGAATATTATTACCAAACTTTTATCTGCAGCCATACTCATACACTTACACAATTAAATCTTGACTAGCAATTTATAATTCAATAAATACAGTTGGTAAAACCATTATTTATTTGGTTTAAACAATTTTGTAGTAGTTCTACATTTATAAGTAAAGAATATTCATAAAAGATGTCACGCAGAGGGGAGTTGGAAAATTCTGTGACAAAAAAGAGTCATAGCCAGACCATACTTATTGTCACGTTCCATATATGGTCACATTCTGAAACCCTGAAGGTGATCACTTGCTAGTTAAAAAGTCGATAACGACCACCTTTTGACGTTGACTTCTTCCTTCCCGCACAAGTAGAGGTATACGCCGACCCAAAAATCATCGGCGACGGCGAACAGAGAGTCAGGTACTCGGCGGCGGCGCGCTGATAATTTATGAAATAATTGTTTTTGCAACAATTTCAGTTTCAGCAAAACGTTTACAATTAAACAGCCTAAAATTCAATCAAAACAAGAATGTGTATTTATTGTCAAAAATAAAATCGGGAAATATAGCACAACATTTCTGCAAATTAACTTAAGTCTGTCGTCTAACTTGATTGAAAAATCCCATACTTTTATTGCAATGAATTAGTTAATTTTCATCGAACTCGAACACAAGTTATTTCTTGTTTGAATATTTAATCGTCAAATTTCTTTATAACGGTCAAAATGTCGGGAACCAGAAGCTACAAATTCAGAAGTCGAGGAACAATAAAAGTTCAAGGTCATTATCTTAACGAGTTGAAGCCAAAATCGCCGACGGAAATGTGAGAGGTGCCGTCAAAATACTTTCTTCAAAAGAATCATTAGCCAAGCAAGACATAGCAACATTGGAAGAATTAAAGGCAAAACATCCGCCACCGAAAAAAGGAAATTTCACACCAGAGCCACCAGATCCAAACACTGAAGCATCTGAAAGAATTAACGTCTCAGGGACGGGGGAAGCTGGCCTTCGATTATTACGTGCAATTATCAATCTTTCTAATATGAGCTTGACTTGTAAAATCGAGAGCATCTGCACAAAAATACTCTATGGAGCGTCACTATACGCCCTGAACAAAGAAGAAGGTGGAATACGCTCAATAGCCGTTGGAAACTCTTTTCGTAGAATAACAGCCAAACTTGCATGTGCATCGATTCGTTCAGAAATTGGCTTAAAATTTCAACTGAGACAAACAGGATTTGTTTGCCAAATGGAGCGGAGGCAGCAGCACACGCCACTCGAAGCTTTGTGAAAAAATATAGGCGCCCGAAGAAGGTAATTCTAAAAATCGATTTCATAAATGCTTTCAACGAAATGATGTGAGAATTAATACACCAGCAATATACCCAACCCATTCATCCTACAATGCTATTGTTTGTCGACACTACTTTTTTCGGCAAGGACATAATTTTGTCGCAAAATGGATCGCAAAAAGGGAATTCGTGTGGCCCCGTTCTGTTTTGTTTTGCTATTGAATTTATCGTTAACGAACTCGGATCCGAATTTGTGGTGTTTTATTTGGACGTAGGGGGTGAAGTTGACTCAGTATTAGAAGACTTTCGCCTCATCATGAACAAATGTCACCAAATTGGACTGACAATCAATACGACCAAATGTGAGCTGTTTTTCTGCTCAGAATCCGACGAAAATGTGGTGAACGAATTCAACAAAATTTCACCAGGCATAAAATTCGTAAATGAATTTACTCTCGTTGGAGTTCCTATTAGCGGAAACGCCATCGACAGGATTTGTAAGAAGAAAATGGAAGAATTGCGCATATTGTTTGACAGATTGATGAGCTTAGATAGCTACCACATTACTTTTTACATTCTTAAAAATTGTTTCGCTTTGCCCAAATTGACGTATATTCTTTGAACGACGCCGCTTTGGAATCATCACACCTTTATTGACGATATGGACAACTTGATCAAAGCCACTCTAGAAACTCTAACGAATTGCCAAATGGACACTCACCAATGGATCTTATCCTCATTACCTATACATTGTGGAGGCGTAGGAGAGAGTAAGTAGAGTGAAAGACGTTCATCTTCCTGTTTTCCTATCTTCAGTAAACCGAGCTGGTCCAATGTCTCGAATGTTAAACATCCAGGAACTCAATGTCACTGACGTTTGTGGAAACAATGATAGTTTGGCAGAATGGAATATATGGAATCCAGAACCAATGGTGGCTTTTCGCTCTGCCAACTAGGGAAATCGGTGCCTTAATGAACAACAATGTGTTCCGTATATACCTCGGCCTTTGATTGGGATGTGATATTTGTAAACCTCATAAGTGCAATTGTGGCGAACCAGTGGACAGCAAAGGGCGACATAGCCTCAAATCATAGCCTTAAATAAGGAACATACTGGGTTGCAAAAATGCCACCCACGCCCCCTCAGATGCCACCCAGTGATCGAATATCTGCCACGAATGCCATCCGGTGCCCAGTGCTCGGCTGCGTCTCGTTTTACAAACTTACGACTAGTGGTGAAACAATCTACTTTGTACACCTTGATACACAAACTACTACTGTGTAATTTGTGGAAATAAAGCCTTACAACGAACACAAAACCTGCAAAGCAACACAAAAAAGTTGGAAATTCTTGATTTGGCGCTCTTTTAACATTTTTCAGCGCCCCTACGGTCGCTTTTTCGACGCCCTTTTACCGAAAATACCACGCACTCTAAAATCCTTATTTTAGGCACTGCCTCAAATGTAAGAAAAGCGTTGGTCGGGCTTCAAGAAATTCGGAACTGAACGACACAATCAAAAGAGCTCTAGCCAGTGCCCACATAAGTGTGAAATTGGAACCAGTTGGTCTGTGTCGAGAAGACAGAAAGAGAGTGGACGGTGTTACTCTGATTCCTTGGTCTAAGGGCAGATTTATGATTTGGGACGCGACTTGCACCGACACCTTTGCATTGAACAATATAAAACGCTGTATATCAGAAGCGGGCAAAGGAGCGGAAACCGCAGCTAGCCGGAAAACGATCAAATACGCATCAGTGATTCATCAAAACTACAATTTCATTCCTTTTGCGGTTGAGACCATGGGCCCTTGGTGTACGGAGGCTATCCGTTTTGTAGAAGAGGTTGGCCGAATGATTGCAGTGAAAACGTGTGAGGCCCGCTCAACTTTCTTTCTGAAACAACGTTTAAGTATGGCTATACAGCGAGGAAATGCTTCATCGATTATGGGCTTTATGTTCGTTTAAAATCCCGGGGAAGATTCTTCTGATATTATTTAGCTATGACTGTGCAATGTGTCATTTTAAACTTTGTAAATTATTCTTAGATGTGTAAATTTGTGCCTTGTATATTTGTATTTTTGTAAATTGAATATATAAAATTTCATCTATCTACTTTCATTAGTTCCATTGAGATATAGTCCGCTGTAGAAATTTTTACATTAAATAGCGGTCCACTATTACAATGAATGCTGTTTGAATAAGTACTGGTTTTTAAGCGTAAATAGACTGTTTTTCGTTTCAAAATTTTACTTAAGCCGCGCCGACGCCAGCCGAAAAATTGCTAAAAAGGTGAGCCGTCATCGCCGGCAACAATTTTGACATAAACCGAAATGAGTCGCCGTTTGAGCCCCCTTCAGTGACTGCCATATACAAGTTTGGCGCCCTTGTACATATCCAGTAGGACATGAACGTGAGATCATTGATAACACTAGGTGTTACCAACAAAACTCCCTTATTGTCCCCTTTGTTAACAAAGAATGAATGAGCGCTGGATCGCAACTTGACATGGTTGACTTACAAACTAAACAACAACCGTTGTCGCTCGAGCAATCGTTGGACTAACTACTTTATATAATTTAATCAATATAGTTTAATGTAATATAGTTCAATATTGTTCAATATTGTTGAGAAGGTACTCACTTTATCGGGTGTCAGACAAACCCATCATGACCGTCTCCACCACTGATTCTTATCCGTTACTTATATATTCATTTCACATCTTCAGCATCTTCTTTCAGTTTTCCTTTCATCCTTAAACATAATTTGCCCTTATTCATTGGTGTCCTTATTGAGGTTTATGTGAACGGCCATAGTAAAAATTAACTTTTAACCGGAACAAATGTACTGAATTCTATTAAAGAGATGGAGAAAGCGAATCTTCTTTTGTTCCGTCTGACCCATCTTATCCCGTTTGGCATTTTAATAATCAATAGTAACATTGCCTTCGGAATTATCGTAGTTCTTGTGATAGTAACAAAATCATACAATATCAATATCCACAAACGACATTGAAATCCAAAACTCAATCTTCTAATCTAACACCACACTGCGAACCCTGTTTTGTAACTGTTGTCACGACCAGAAGAAAATTTCTAATTGGAAGGAGTTGAGAAATACAATGACAAACGTTGCAGTGGTGTGTTAAATAGAATCCGGATCGAGTATTGGTTCCCAAATTGGGCCTTGCTTGCAAGATTTGTGTATCCACTATCCATTCATTTGGTAACACATTCATCTCATATCGGGGAGACGTGGTAGGTTAACAATATGAGGCTTGTGCAATGGATTGTAGCCGTTTGAGCCTCTTTCAGCCGATTTGAGGCGTCGTCGAGAGTGACAAAAAACTCTATAAGTCGCCGTCGAAAGTTTTCGTCCGGCGCACACGTCTATTAGAAACTAAACAAAAAAAATAATCAATTCGAAAATCACTTTATGCAACATTTAATTTGTACATTTTGTAAAAATAAATTAATTTAAAATATCATTTTGATGCATTGCACCACCACAGTAGAGGCAACAAATATTAAAACATTTACATTAAATAGTATAATCACAATGTAAAAATATTTACACATCATGGTATTAAGCGGTACCCAACAAAATCGAACTAAAATTTCACTAATTTTTAACTAATTTGTATTTATTTTGGTTTTGATTTTGACTATTCTTTGAACTTAACTTACGTTTATATTATTACGATTATTAAAGTTCTTATGGTTTTTAACCGATCATGCCTCATGTCTGTTTTATTGTCAATAAATATATATTTCACCTAAGATAAGCCACGTTCTCTGCAGCAGTTGCCGCAACTGATATAATGTTACAGTGCCTGATAATTTGTACCGCTTATATGGCTTTCATGAAAAGGAGGCTGTTACTTGTAATTTAAGATACAGAATTCACATCTGTTTTATCCTATGTATAGAATTATAGCGTATTACACAATCACTCTGGAGCGTCATTAAATCACAGGTCAACTATGGAAAATGGAGGATATGGTTTAGCATCATTTAAGATCGGGTCGGTTTTCGAAAATAGAAATCATTTGTTCATCATCATCATCATGTCATCTTTTTTGCGATTTCCGCGGAAAATCTTTCTTAATTACCATAATTTATCGCACATTACTGATTCGCCTAAACGTTTGAGAGCATGTTTACTTGAAATAGGTGTTTCCTTAAGTATGTCCCTTTAGCCTGAATCTGAATACATTTTCTTTTCCTTTTTAAGATTAGTTAAATGGCATAGTATTCCCAACAGGATTTAACATAAACCTTAAAGAATCCCGTTCGTTTGTTCGTTCACATGCCAAATATGTGAGTATGTCACAGAACCAGAACGGCATGAACGTTCACTCCATTGTAACGAATGCCGGAGCAAATCATTAAGGAACCATCTTTTCGCCTCCCATGTTTAGAACTGGAAAAAACTGTGATTCAACCAGAAGCAGGGATCTAGCAGAATCACAGAATCCTCCGTGAAAACAGCGCTGGACCGCCATTTGGCATGCTATAACTGATAGACTTATAGCCTGAATCTCAATACAAACTTTTTCTTTTTTTAAATTACTTAAATGACATAGTCTTCCCAACAGCGGTTTGATTTAACATAAACCTTAGAGAATAAACATTCAATTCAAATAAGCACTAACTACACCCAAATTAGTATTGAAGTAAAAAATATTCCTGAACCAAACATGTTGCATCACGAAAGTTATGGGGACAAATAATTTAAATTTTCGGAAGCACACCGATCTACACTTAGCTATTTCGGAATCATATTTTGCATTTTCAAAAAATGCAAGGAACCAAAAAGAAGAGAAGACGCGTGTACGATATCGAAATTAATTGGATGAATAGTAAAAGGCAAGGCAGTATATTGTCAGTACCACAAGTCATTCGCAGAATGAAATTTAAACGACGCATATAGACTTGGAATGACTTGCAGGTATCGTCAAAATATTGTTGGGATTACAAAATTCGCTACATTCCGATAATACCTGACTTGTATAAAGTTTCAATTAATAGCAAGCGTTCAACACTCACCACCTGCATGAGAGAAGAAAATGCTTTGCCAGTTGAACCTCTTTAATGACCGATGACAAATAAAATTTGAAAATAAATCACACGACCGAGAAAAAACACCATACAAATTCTCATTTATCTAAATTAGTAGCAGATTTAAATGCGTTCAGTCATTCTTACCAGTTAACGAATTTGCTGAAAACTGTGCAAAAGTTTCTTCATATGTTCGTATGCAGTATTCATAATTCCCCAACTGATAAATGCCCTTGAACAATTAAAAGTACATCCTTTGTAGACATTTGTCATTTTAGATCCACGCTCTTTATAAACATTCATAAACGCAGTCCACATACTAATACTCGATGTACCCATCGTACTTTGCATTGCCACTTTGATCACATTCAACGGATAAAAAATCGAGCTTGTCACAGCACCAATTATAGCACCAGCCATAAACTCCTGAACAGTTTGATTAATTGGATCTGACTAAAAAAAATAAAATAAATTTGAACAATTTCCCAGACACCATCCATGCAGATTCGTCTCACATGATGAGGTAATCGTTCAGCCGCTTCTTCCCTCAATACAAAGAATATAGCATTAGATGGTCCATTTCTCAATAAAATTGGTGATAAACCGCGATATAGCTCCATGACACCATGATTCGTCAATGTATAACGAAACGCTTGTGCAGTGTTTTTAAACAACGAATGATAAGTTGAATCGGCTAACAATGTTTGAATACGTTCAAAAGGCATCAGTACTGCCTCAACGGAACCGGCTGTTACACCAGCTATCACTTTGGCAATATAAGGATTAACTCCAATTTCAACAAGAGGTCTTCGTGTACCATCATAGACACCTGAGAGTGTCCGTTTTTTGTTTAATTGTAGACCAAATAGTCACAAAATTACTGACGGTGAAGTTAGCACAAAAGTTGTCCCAACGTAACGATAACGTAACGTGCCACACAAAAAATCTTATTCACAATTACCACAAAATTGTACTCTATGTAAGCTAGGTACTATCGTCAGCATTACGTTAGGTTACCTTGGGATAACTTTTGGGTGAAATTGCACTTCACCGGCGGAGTGCAGTGGAGACCTGGAAGGGGTGGTGGTTGGCCAGGACGGAAAGTCAGGGCGGCTGACGGCCATCAACAAACGTTTTTATATAAACGAAAGTGAAGAAAAGGACCTTTTCTTGTAAATCTAAGAGGGAGATCAGCCCCCTGCCCCCTTGGCTACGGCCCTGTCTACAAACCAAACTTGGCGCTCACCTAACCACTGGCTGAGGTGGCTGTTTCAAATTGTACCTCTGAAAATCATGCTTCTACGGAAATGGTCATAACTGACGTTTGAAAGAGGAAGGAAACACCTTTCGTTTGATATATGTATGGAGCAATGTCAAAACTCGTTTTTTCAAATTAAAAGTTTTTTCCTGGCCGAAGAACAATTTTGACACCAAAAGTGTATATGGCATAAATGTACACCTAGGTGTCTTCTACAAAACATATTTTTTAAATGTTTGTTTTGGTAGTCTCCTTAGGAAGTTATGGAAGAAATAGTTTGAATGTGTACAAATTTCATGAAATTCAAAAGGTGTTTCCTTCCTCTTTCAAACGACAGCTGGGTGGACGAAGTTGGTTGGTCCAGTCGTCAGTTATGACAATTTCCGTAGAAGCATGATTTTCATAGGTACAATTTTGAACCACCACCACAGCCAGTGGTTAGCTGAGCGCCAAGTTTTCATTGTTATTAATGGTACAGGGTAAGGTTCACCCCTCCCAGGTCTCCAATGCATTCCGCCGGTGAAGTAAAATTTAGCCCAACTTTTGTGCTAACTTCGCCGTTCTAAATTACTCACCGAACATTAATGCCAATGACACCGTCTTCTGTGCCAATGGAGGAAATATGCCACGGTATAGAAAAGTTATACCTTCACTGCGGAGCTGATGAAAGGCTGAACTTGCTTTGACACCATGAAGCATCTGTTTTAAAATCAACACATGATCATTCAATTCAATTCATTATGCGACGGTAAATGCAAAAGTACCTGCCGGAAGATGATTTTGTAAATGGGATAAGTTAAGGTAATATTGATAAACGCAGCGCCCCATCCACATACGAATTCAGACTGGTCAACCAGTAGAAAGGGTTTTTGAAGAAACACTGCATAATTTTGTTCACGTTTGTTCGTATCATCGTTGGACATGATCTGCGAAACAAAGAAATAATTTTTTCACAGTTTCGCGATCAGATCATGTTCGTATTGTCTGCAAAGAAGGTGAATCCATCACTGGTCTAATACTAACAACATCAATTCAAAGAATATTGTCTCATACAAATCGATAACAAAGCGTGTATTCTGTCAAAATGAGGTTAAGTCTTTTGTTGATCAATAAAACAATTTGACGGTACTAAATCTACGCATACATTGTCCGTTTACGTAGTAATACAAATCTATTTGTCTATCACCAAAATTTGCTGAGACAATACATTATATAAGTCAACCGCAAGGCCAACAATTTTATTAATAAATAAAATTCACCTAAAAATCAACTTGAGGACGGACACGACAACATCTTCCCAAGCTAACACTACAGTTTATCGTTCATTTGGTATCAAATACACAATATCATTAGCTCAATTTGCACAATTCGAAAAATAATTTTGGTTTTCTTTGAATGATTGAGAATTGACCTTTCCACGGAAACTTGAAAACAAATAAAGAATTGTACCAGATGTGACAACTAACTGTCGTAGAGTATTTAGTTGCGTATTAAACGCACTAAATGTGTCGACAAGACCAAGAGAGTATTAATTTACCAGGTAACGTCAAAGCACTCTTATTTTCGCGGAAAAGAATCACTGAACTGCACTCTTATTTTCGCGGAAAAGAATCACTGAACTACGTTCGAAAATACTTGAAGACATTTAGTTCAATCTTCAAATACTGAACAAAGTGTTCGCAAATGTTCATGCATTAGTTATTTGGATCACAAGGGACAAAAGCAAGAAAATTCAACCGTGTGCGAAGTTGCTGCAATCGCACAGGTTGAATTTTTTACGACGTCCCTTGTGATGCACATAATTATTCATTACGACAACTACGAAAATTGTAATTTAAGCTTGCCAAACACGAAATAAAAACCAAAATCAACAACAAACATCAAAAATCAGTCGAGCGTATGTTATTCTGAGCCGATGTCATCCACCATTTCAGTGCTTAAAGCGCCAGAAATCGCAGTTGTATATTATACATGCGGAAGAGTAGTACAGCTATTTGCTTCCGCATGCACAATATAGAACTGTCATTTCTGGCGCTTTAAGCACTGAAATGGTGGATTGTTGAGATATTTGTGATTAGAGAATTTTTGTATGACAATGCAGTAAACATAAAAATTGTGATATTTTAGTCAATTTGCTTTGATTTGCTATAATAAGCTGAGCCACGATAGATTGAAGTTAATATTATCGTGTAGCAGAAACATAAATAATGAATTATTCGGTTAGAGTTATACGAGAGAGTTATAGAGTTATACGAGAGAGGTGAGAAGATGGCGGTTTTCTATGAAAACTTTTACCACAAGTGGATACTAGCATTTTGGTATTCTTTTTCGCTATTATTGCGATAAAATGCAGAAATGTCGCTTTTATTGCGATAAAATACAGGCCATATGAAATGATATTGAAATGTCATAAGCGCCATCTTGTCACCTCTCATATAACTCTATGGGTAAACCAGAAATTTTTTTGGCTGTACTTTCTACCAAGGTTTTATACATTACCAGGTTGCGCAGACCATTAGTGGATCAGATTGGCGGCGGCACAAAAATGTTACTGAACTCAAAATTTACATACAAAAAACACAAATTTTGTCTAAACTATTGCGCAGAAGCTTATTGC
>JANVCI010114445.1:0-11414 GCA_026413465.1 Trichosia splendens | reverse complement strand
TAGAACACTTACATTTTTTATCTGTTCTAGCAGTTGCAGGAATTGAGTTCCTAAACATTAAATTTATCTTTTCTGAGTAGATGAGGTCTCCGCTGAACATCTGAGACAACTTCCCAATAACATTTCGGCATCTATTTTTATGATCAGTAAAATTATTCTTTGTGATCACCAAATTTATTACATTTGACCAGCAGATTTGGATTTTTTTTGATTAGCAAAATTATGCTTTTACCTGCAAAATTATACTTTTTTGATCAGCAAAACTGTGCCCATAGAAAGTACCATTGCAACGTGGGTGCTGCGCGTGGGCCTGGTCCGCAAAAGTGGACACAAATCGTATGCGATTAAGTGGATTCTTTGCGTTGTGTTTGGCCGGAAATTTTTGCCCCTCAGCGCATTGCAATGGTACTTTCTATCGGCACAGCTTCACTCAGTGGGTCCCATTTTTTGCTGATCAAAAAGAATAATTTCGCTGGTAAAAGCATAATTTTGCTAATCAAAAGAATCAAATGTGCTGGTCAAATGTATAATAAATTTGCTGATCACAAAGAATAATTCTGCTGATCAAAAAATTGTTTCCCATAACATTTCGAAGGCGTTTTAAAAATGTTAATGGGAAATTGTCTTATATGTTCAGTGGGGACCTTAACTATTCTGAAAAAATTATTTTTATGTTAAAGGACATAGTTCCTCCAACGGCTACAACACATACATTATGTAGGTGTTCTAGCCGTTAGAGGAATTGAATTTCTAAAAATTAAATTAATATTTTCTGCGTTGATGTGGACTGAACAACTGAGACAACTTCTCATTAATATTCAAATATTTTATTTTTTTCATGTTGTTCCATTAGTTTACTAAAAATATTTAATCGGAAAGTACATGGAATTGATAGGACAGAATAAATGTAAATAAATGTTATTAAGCGAAAGTAAAAGCTACGACCACTCAGACCGTTATATATCACTAAATATTTATTACTTTCGCAAAATAAATATTGATTTTTGAAAAATCACATTTTAAAACACAAGAGCATTAATACAAAAAAAAAATACAATGCTTTACAAAAAAAAAACCAGGTGCAAAAGTTCTCATCTCGTACATCACGTACACCATTTCCATCTCCATATCGTTTCTTATATTATATCAATATTTGATCACCATTAATAATGTTGTTATGTAAATTGTTAAATTAATAGTTGTAATAAAAATACGGTAAAATTTAAATCAAACACATGATCATGTGATTTAAATTTAAGTTTAAAAATATTCACAACTTTATTGCCTACTAAGGCAAGAGCTCAAAAAAAAATATAACATCCATTAAACAAGGTTACACTGTTTGCGATTTAATTTATCCAATAATTTGTATCCGAAATTAAAATGCAACTTAATCAAGGTTCGTCAAGTGAATAATCTTGATTCGATCACAAGATCATTAAAAACGTTTAAGAACAAAAATAAGATCGAGTTCATGTCTACGTTTGAAAAAAAAATCGTTGAAATTATTATTGATTTGAATCACACTTCTAACTTGTCTGGTTATACACTACACATGTTACCATTTCTTTTAAGTCGTTGAGACGAATGTTATCCTTGGTCTAGATCAACGACAAATTTCAATTTAATTCGCATTTGATTAATTACAATTATACGAGTTTATTTATTTTATTTTTTCTCACATTTCATTGACCACTTACCAACTAGAGAATTTTCAATTCTCGTGTACTTAACATCATACAATGTAAAAATATAATCTTTCGTTTTCAATGTCAAAGAACATTAAACATATAAACTCATATAAATTATACTAATTTCATGCGATTCCATTAATTAAAATCGTCTTAGATTTTCTAAACGGTAATTATGCTAAGGTTGTGTTTTGATCATTAATTTCAGATTTGTTTGAGGTGAATTGCATCGTTTTTTTTATATGTGGTCTAGAATACAAATCAAATATGTCTAGATTGTGATATTAATCCTTTTAAAGCTTAAAAAATTTCGTCAAAAATTAATAACTTTAGCTGACTAGTGAGGAATTAGAATAAAAAACACAAAATAGAAAACTATGACTAACGTGACTATGACTATTAAAGTTGAATAAGAACAGCATATTTTACAGAGAGTGAGAGTTTCTAGTTTTCACACAGGAGTTAGACGAATTAATTAGACATGAATTCGTATTTATTATGTTGCTAATCAATAGGTATTACTATATGCAGCAATAGGTCCCAATAGGTTTTTCGCTTTTGTAAGGTTTTGTAGAGAAAAATCCACTGTAAAACCTACAATAGCAAAAAAATCGATGAATCGAATCGATAATAATAATGTGTCACACAGAATAATTTTGTTCTCCCAGGGTGATTAGATTTTAAAAGAAAAAAATAAAAATTAAAAAAAAAAAAAAATCAAAAAATAAAAATTAAAAAAATAATTAAAAAATCAAAAATTTTAATTACAATTTCAGAATGGCTATCCATCTCGTCGTCGTTCACTTGTTGATGATGCTCGTTTCGAGACAATAGTTGTTAAGCAAACCAAACAATCTGTGCTTGAAGAGGCCCGTGAAAAGGCTAACGGTATGTTTAAGTGGATCTTTCATATTTCTTAATTTTAATTTATTTAGTACTTGATTGCATGCCACAATTTTTATGTTGTTCAAAATTGATTCTTTTATTGATTTTCCTTATTTTTCTCTTTTCTTTTTTGGTTGGTATTTTTATTTAACTCATGTAATGGTTGATGTTGTAAAATTCGATATTGGATTATTATAAATTGGGAATAAAAACAAACAGACACAACATTAGAAAACTGTGTCATTCAAGCTCAGGTTGAACATCATGTCCCTGAAGGTAGAAAATTCAAATAATTTTATTGAATTTTTGATTTTTAATGCAAGAATTTTTATTTATTAGTTGAAAATATTGAATTTGAGAATCAAAATGAGGAACAAGAAGCGTTCGAAGAGGAATCAGTTGTTGATAATGGTAATTAGTTGCATGAAAGAAAAACAAAACTGTTTTGTAAACATTTTTTTTTATTTTTGCGTTGCATGTTGATTGTATAGTTGAAATTGAAGCAGCTTATCTTAAAGAAGAAATTCATGCTCAACACATCAAAGAAGATTCCAAAGGTAATTTTTTTTTTATTTTGACTTGGTTAACCAAGTCAAGTGTTTTTGGAGATTGTAGTGATGGTTATTATATTGAGGTATATCTGTGTTAAGGGGAGTGAGTTTGAGTACATACTTCATATAACAATGTTGTTGCATTTGAGATTAATCACACAGTAAAATAGTTAGGTAACTATGGTAATTTCATAAAATACATTTCATTGGAAAAATGGGGAGTTATAAGATTGATGAGGATTGCAAAAGTAGGAGAATTTAATTAATCAGTGAATAAGTAAGTATGTGGTCCGTCTGTTTCAATATCAATAAAATTTTGAAACTAATGCCATTATATCGACGAGTCAAAATTAACAATTTTATTGTAGCTCATCGGAGTTTTTCCTCTAACGTATATCCGCGGGGAAAACTTCTCCGGAAAATCACGTTACAAGATCTTTGAAAATCTTTGGAAATCCCAAAAATACTTTGAAAATCTGTGAAAATCCTCGCAAAAATCTTTGAAAGTCCTCCTACAAATCTTTGATAATATCAAAAATCTTTGAAAATCCCAAGAATCTTTAATAAATCCAGAAAATCTCGTATACGTCCGGAAATCTTTGAAAATCCTCTTAAAAATCTTTGAAAAACTATTACCATAACAAACACCTCCTGGTACCACGGTAATTGTGGAATTCATGACAAACTATAGGAATTGTAAATGGCGAAAATTCCATGGCTATCGTTTCTCAATATTAATATTGTTCGCTAAGCTCATTTCTTTTAAACGAGCTCCTCACTACGATGTGTCATAAAACCCACGATGTAATTGTAACTTGTGAACGAAAATTCTGGGGAACTACATCACAAATCCCTCGGAGATATCAACACTAAGACCATGTACTGTAAACAGGTTCCTGGTTTGAACTAATATATATTTTGTCTACCAGATCTGTGTTCCTGCACTGAAAAAAAGAAATTTTAGGTATAGCTGTGTGCTGTATAAAAATATGCAGCACTCAGCTTTATTATGCAGAGCACAAGTTTATTAAGCAGAGACAGCTGTATTATACACTCAGCTATATTATGCAGATTACACCTGTAAATAGGAACAGTGTGTGATGAATGCATATCCATGCATATCTTTTTTCAGTGTGTCTGGTCCTTCGTTTGTTCATCTCAAAAAAAATAATAATCGGAAGGGTGTCTTATTAATACCAAATTTCCAAACACAAGCGAAATGAATGGGTGTCTAATATTTTACCATCAAATGATTAAAAGAACCAACTATGTGACATCACGTCTCGACTTCAGTAACTCCATAAATTCTAAATCATTTCTTATATAACTTGAAATCCCATGACTTACTTATGAAATTACCCAACAATCTGTCCCAAAACCCACTCATATTTCTGACCATAAGTCAACGACAAAATAAAGTGGTAACGTTCGTATATGATGACAATGTCTTAAGAGTATTTATGATGAAGGGATTTATATCCTTATTTCTATTTGACTCAATTTAACCATTTCTATTCTTTCATTCATGGGAAATTTCTTCTTTTTTTTCTGTGTTATATGTTCACATCATCATCTCGTTCATTCATATACACTTATATATAAACCCGCGTAATAGCATAAGGTAAAATCCAATGAATTTATTGTAGTGTTACTTACATTTATGTATGAAATATAAAGTGGAATTTAATGGAGGGTGAAAAATTGATTTTCTTTTTCCTTTTGTCAAAAGAGACCTAAAAGTCACAATTTCATATATATGCGGAATAGATGTTTCAAATGTTACAACAATTTCTTTGGTCACTGAAAAAAATATTAAACCAAAAAATAAACATTGATTTTATAGACGAAGGTTTGACTGAAGAAGAAGTCGTCTTAGCCAATGCCATTGCTGAATCATCAGAAGCTGAACAAGGTGTTCAACGTGCTGCATTGGTAGTACGACTTCGTGATGGTATGAGCTCATTGGGTCGTATCTTAAAATCCATTGAAACTCATCACGGTACCATCATTCATTTGGAATCACGTCCATCCCGTGAAGAAGATGTACAATATGATGTTTTGGTTAAAGTTGATATGTCACGAGTGAATTTATTGCAATTGATTCGTTCATTGAGACAAACCAAATCGTTTGGCGGTGTTAATTTGGTTGCCGAAAATAATATCAGCGTCAAGGCACCATGGTTCCCAAAACATGCCTCCGAATTGGACAGCTGCAATCATTTGATGACCAAATATGAACCCGAATTAGACATGAACCATCCAGGATTTGCTGACAAAGTTTACCGTGAACGTAGAAAGCAAATTGCTGAAATTGCATTCGCCTTTAAATTGTAATGACATCATATTCGTCGTATGAAATTTGAATGGGAAATTAATTGAAGAATTTTTTTTTAAACAGCGGCGATGCTATACCACACATTGAATACACAGAAGTTGAACATAAAACTTGGGGCTCAGTATTCCGTACTGTTTTGGATTTAATGCCAAAACATGCTTGTGCTGAATATCGTCATGTATTTGCTAGACTTCAGGAAGAAGGAATTTTCCGTGAAGATAAACTTCCCCAATTGGAAGATATGAGCAACTTTTTACGTAAAAATACTGGTTTTACATTAAGACCAGCTGCTGGCTTATTGACTGCTCGTGACTTCTTGGCTTCATTGGCATTCCGAATTTTCCAAAGTACTCAATATGTGCGACATGTTAACTCACCATATCATACACCAGAACCGTAAGTTTTTTTTTGTCACTAAATATGGGAGATGCGAAAAGAATTAAGCAAAAGTCTGCTAAAAGCTTTTCATATTCACAAAGTGCGAATTATATTTTTCTTTTGATGGAACAGTGAATGCCTCGATCTGTATGTTAAACTAATTACGAAAGTTTTCATTTGTCTCTTTTTGTGTTTCCTTCACTTTCGTCTCTATTTTACTTTGTCTTTAAATAGAAACGGAAATTCTTTGATATAATTTGTGCAAAGAGGACAATTGAAGCATTCTTTGGGTATATGTATTTCAATAGGTCTTAATTGGTTGCATAAATCGAATCAGAGGCAAGCATTTAATGCAACTTCCTTAAATAAATTTTATTTTTTCTTTTTTCAATTTTCGTTTGAAACTTTTTTTAAATGAAATTATCGATGAGAGTCTCATCATTCTAGACATTTACCGTACATCGTTCATAACGATAAAGTGCCACTTGATTGACCTATTAACCTTACAGCAAATTATTGACAGTTTAACCTCCCATGTTATTATTTATATCTCCATTTACGTTAACTCAATTATAAGCTTTTGTTATCGTTCAATAATGTGACTCGTGCTTTCAAGAGATTTCTTTGGGGGTGACATACTATGATTTTAATGTGTCTGCTGCGTACAGACATAGGAAAAATATACACGAAATTTTAGGTTTAATAATCGAATTGATAGCATGGAAATTGCTTTTCCTGTATAGTTGCTGTTATGGTTTTTTTTTATGGCCAGCAAAGATCAAACGACACCATTGATGTTGTGTCATCACAAGTTTAGAAATGTTTTTGATTTTTCTTTAATGAAAATAGTTTTTCTTTTCACTTTAATATACTGCAGGGAATGTATGTTTGTACCGTTTTAACGATTTCTCGGTCAACTAAACTTAGATTTTTTCTTTTTTTTTTCTTGATGATGTCCCAACAGGAATTTTTTCCAAGTCATCTCAGATTTTTCGAAATTGAAAATGAAAGACAGAACCGAAACCAAGCAAAATGACCGGCTAAAGCCTGATGAAGGTTTTTTCCCCGTTTGCTAATTTCTAACTTCCCAAAATGTTGAGAACCTCATAGAAATGAAAAAATACATTAGTCGTGAGATTGACAAACTTCTCAAAAAAAAAAAAAACGTTTTATGAGCTTTGGCAAATCACGATCTGAGTCTACAATCATCGCTTGTACTTGTAGAACCCGAGAAAAGTTAGAAAAAACATCAGTCCTAAAATTCAAACACTTTTCCAAATAAAAAACGTGTGGGGAACCTTGCCAGTCTACCACAAGAGTGTACATACCAAATATCTTCACTCTAGCGCTTATACTCTCCGAGATATTTTACAAAATTGGGTCCTTTAGTCATTTTTTAGCGGAGCTAACGGTAACGAGTCAACATACTAGCGCGCTAATGCTAATCGCCCCAAAACCCTAAATTAGAATTCGAAATATATTCCGAGGAAAATTAATTTTAAGATGCTTGTCGTGCAATTCAAATTCAAATAATTCGATTCTTTTCATGACTAGAGAAATCGACAGAAGTATTTCGAAATTTTTATTTCACTGTCATTGTTAAGCTTCACTCTAGCAAGATAGAGACACAAAGCAGTATCCGAGTTTCATCAGTTGTATAAGCAACAATTAACATGTAACATTTAAAATCTTTAAATTTTTTGAGGAACGCTTATTGAAGTTTTAGCGGCGGCTAGTTGCTAATAGGGAAGTTATATACAAATATAGCTACGCTAGTTTTAGCCAACGCTAACCCAACCCTGCAAAATACACCAAACCCGAATTTACCCCTATTTTGAAAAACTTCACTTCCTTTTCCGATTTCCTCCAAAATCAACAGCGTTTCTCCTGAAACTGTTACCCGACATTAAAAAAAATCATGCAAATCCATCAACTCGTTCTCGAGATAATCATGGAACGGACAGACGAACATCATAAGAGATTCTTAAAAAGGCCTTAGGCGATTTCGATCCAATCAACCACATAAATTCCTTCTTTCGTTCAGTCCATCGACCTAAAATGGCATCTCCACAATATAATTAATACTGGTGTGGTTGTAACTTTCGTCGACGCACAAATTAAATTTTTCATTACTAAATTTCAATTCGAAACATAAGTTCAGGCGATAATGGTAATATGAAAATATTTTAAGCAAGTTGCACAATCGATATTTACGGACATTTTCGACAAAATCTTCCAATTGATATTTTCTGAATATTTCGATTTTTAAACTTGCAAAGATTTCTAAGAATTTTTCTAACTGAAGGAATACCAATAGACAATAATATGCCAACTATGGGACACGGGACACCTACACATTCCATTTTAAATTCGCTCAAATAAACAAGATATCCATTATTTGAGGATAATGAACATCAATTTGGTACGAAAATATTATTTCATGTTCTGTACAATTGTCTGAATTCCAAAAATATATTTTCCCTCGAAAATTGTTAAACATTTTTCCTATAATCGCCTTATTATAAGCTTAATGCTCAGATTTAAAGAATTTTATTGAAACATCATCCAAGATTGTTATATAGTTATATGCTCCATTTGAGTTGTTACATCCCATAAAGACGGAAGACGATATTTAATTACGGTACTTTGGAGTTCTATATGAAGAATGGCATTTGCTATAGGTTCTTAAGTAAATTTCAAATACAGTTCCTGAAACAAATTTTTCTGTCAATTTAGTCGGGGGTTTCGCGAATTCGTTTTTCTATGATAGACTCAGGAGGTAGACTGACAAAGATGCCAACTGTTTTGAATTTATGACTGAAAGGTTCTTACAAGGCGTTTGCCCTCTGGGTTTTGGGTCTTTATTATTATGAACAATTTTTACGCATATAAAGGTTTCTCTTTCATGACCAGTTGATTTTTACTAGGAGAATGTTCTTTGCTAAAGCTATTGAATAGATGAAACTTGCAGCGGATCGAATCTAATTTACCAACGTGATCCCACAATATTTTTAGTCCAGTAAATCGTTCAGAATACGAACACTCATGATTTTAAATCAGAAAAACTCTCACTGTAACCACTGGGATTCGAACTCCCGACTGACGCAACAATATTTGAGTGTAGAGCCAACGCGTTAACCACTAAACTATTAAGGTGTTATTTTCTAACTGTGCCTCGTCTATAATTAAGTCGTATACACCATTGAGTGTTTATTAACATCTAAAATATTCTATTCCATTACAGCGATTGCATTCATGAAGTATTAGGTCATATGCCACTTTTGGCTGACTCAAATTTCGCTCAATTCTCTCAAGAAATTGGACTCGCCTCGCTTGGTGCATCGGATGAAGAAATTGAAAAACTATCCACTGTAAGTATTTTCTTGCAAAATCAATACAATATCAATAAACCATCGACCATGACAACATTGAACACACATTGAATGAATGCCAACAAGTTTGGTAATTTTCCAAGATAGATAAATCACATGGAAAACATTCTAATAAATAATATATCAAATGATCATTGGACATGAATTGAAACCATTTATTCTCAGCTGTTTTAACATTAAAATAAAATTAAAGAACCAGCAGCTTAACATTCACAATGAATTGTTTGTGAAGTTCATGCACGTTTAAGATTGTTACATTGCAAATTGTTATATAAATTGATTGGTGCATTTGTGCACTCGTGCGCGTGTGTATTAAGCACATAATGAAATAGAGTTGAATTGAAGGTTTACAAGTTGACGATGAAGTTCAAAAAACCACATTGAATTGTTTTCCATTCGTAATGGCTTTTAAAAATTGATTTAAAATCACAGAATTAGACCGGACACAAACTTGGTGCATTGTTTCAATGACTAGGTGGTTTTAGTGATTATTGTAAAATTAAAAAAAAAATTTAACACAAGGTATCGAGAGTTACCGATGCGTGTCTCATTTGGATGGTTAAACACTCCAACAGTCGATTAGATAATAATCAAATATGTGTTACTCTTAGTCATTAGTCATGTTCAAATAATCGACTATAATTAATTGCTTGAATTGAATTTGAAAAATTATTTTAAAAAATTTTTCTTCCCTCAACAGGTATACTGGTTCACCGTTGAATTTGGTTTGTGCAAAGAAGCCGGTTCCAATGATGTTAAAGCTTATGGTGCCGGTTTACTTTCATCCTACGGTGAACTTTTACATGCATTGAGTGACAAACCTGAACTTCGTTCATTTGAACCAGCTTCAACAGCTGTTCAAACATACCAAGATCAAGAATACCAACCCATCTATTATGTGGCTGAAAGTTTCGAAGATGCCAAAGAGAAATTCCGTCGATGGGTGTCAACAATGTCACGTCCATTTGAAGTACGTTTCAATCCACATACCGAACGTGTTGAAGTTTTAGACTCTGTTGATAAATTGGAAAATCTAGTATCACAAATGAACACAGAAATTTTACATTTATCGAATGCAATTAACAAACTGAGACATCCAGTGTGTTAAAGTGGAATTAATTTCTTTCTTTGTGTTTATTTTCTGGAGATTTTTTTTTTAATAATCACAAAAGGATGTTTTTTATGCTTGAGACAAATGGAAAAAAAACTCTCCCCTTACTATATTATAAATAACGCTAATTTATTGTTGGACCAAAAATATTCATCACAATTAAGTATAAATTATGAATCAAAAAAACATTTTATTTTTAAGGATAAAAACGATAGTTTCAATACTAGTGGAAAAGAAAAAAGCAATGAACATTGAAATTAATCGATTGTGAATGTATTATTATATGTAATTGTTAAGTATTATATTATATATGTATACGCTATGGCACTTACTCCATTCCTATCTATTTCTCTTCATCATATTTGCAATTTAAACATCTTAACTTATTGGCGCGCAATTAAATTAGTAAGACCACAAAACACACATAAGGTTTTCATTGAAGATAAAAGTCGAAATTCAAATTAGAAAATATTGTTATATGCGTAGAAACTCTGGATAAAGTGTGACTGCTGATCCGGAGAAATGCTTATGGATATTATAAAATTTGAATGATTTTTGTCTTTAATTTAAAAAATGTTCCTCGTTTTATTTTTATCTCATTTTATTCATTTAAATTATAAAAAATTATTATTTTTATTTTTCTTAATAAAAATTATTATTTAATTTAAAATATTTTGTTTTTCGTTCATTTATGATAGCAGATTGTAGACTTGTACTCAATGTTTAGGTGTAGCAAAATTTGTGGGAGTACAATGTGCAGAAATAAGAGCCGACTTAAAAAAGCCGACTGGCAGCTGCTAGCCTACTAAAGATGCTTGGCGGCGTTCGGCTGACACGGCTAAGCCGTTAAAAAAAGGCCGGCGGTGTCTGGGCTACACACAGAGAAATTATTTTGAAAATATTGCTGGGAGAACCAGATTTTGTCTATGGTAATCATATTATGACAATCGTATTATGATGCCAGATAATCATATTTTCACCAGTAGTAATATGTTCGCGGGCTATTTTGTCTATATGTCTGTGGTAATCATACAAATGTGTTGGTGGCTATCATTTTATGTCAGAGTGCCC
>JANVCI010113334.1:0-11414 GCA_026413465.1 Trichosia splendens | reverse complement strand
CAACACAATTCAAAAGCGTATAAATTGAAAATTGAAACCAAAGCTTTGATTGATTACCTTACTCTGGACTTTAGTCCAGAGCACATTTTACCAAACAAACCTCTCCCACAATAATAAAATTTAACCTGATGTCAATCGTGTGAGAGTAATATGAACATTGATATTTGCAAATCGCCATTTTTATGATGATATTATCCATTTTATATCCTCATTTATATAATATACTTAATACTTCCCTATCTCTAGTTCCATTCATATCCAAATAATGATATCCAAAGAGGATAAATAATTTATGATGATTATTGTGTCAGAGTTAGGAGGAACAACAGGCCCGCCGTTACCTTAGCTGCTGGCTTTCACCACCCGCACAACTAATCTAGTTTATTGTTGAACAGAATCTTTTTATATGCATCCCTGACATACAATCATTGAAGGAATAGTTACAAATTTTTGAAGATCTTTTAAATAAAGGGGCTGTGATTAAACATAACAAATTAATTTGACGTTCCTGAAATGCAAACGCAATCTAAGACTCATGCGATTTGAAATGAATAAACTTTAGCTGATGCGAGATGAGTTCGAAAATTCGATTGCAATATACAAATGGTGACGTCGAAATCATCCGTCAATTGAACAAAAAATGGTAGGAAATGTTTTCATCGATTAAATTGGGTAAGAACGAAAATATAGAATACGCCGCTGCAATGTACTTTATGTACGATTTGACATCGTGAAAATTAATTCTGAATATGATTGCGATTGTAATCGAAATAAAATCGACGTCTATGGAATTTGGGATGGATTGAAAAATGTAATTGGGGACTTCGTTACAATATGAAACCCAAAGCAATTTTAAGTGAACTCGCTAAACAGTCAGGTCTATTGCCATTAAAGAATAAATTAAATAATATTCTCACTCATTGACCTAGCGTTGAGTATGGTAAAACTAATTAAATTTTAAGTGTCGTAAAGAAAAGAAGACTTACAATATCCAAATGCTGACACTAGTTCAGTTATTCATTGTTATTTATTTCTGAGGAAATGAAGTAAGCCACTGCTCGGAAATACTTCTAAATCCCAACGATTGCATGCAGACAAAAAGAATGTGGTCTTGGTCTGGTAACGACTCCATGTTCTGACAACTGATCCGGACAAGTAATTTCATATTAGAATATCAAAATTCGAACTCCGGCGGGAAAAAGAACTTAAGTCCATTGTGTAAGCAAAAATGAGAATTCATGTGAATTCATGACAGAGCTCAAAAAGAAATAAACTAATTTTTATAGAATATTCAGAGGAAAGCTGGTATTTCCACCATCGAAGAACATAAATTAAAGAACCCGGCAACTTTTAATGTAGGGAAGTTATTCTTGCCTGACAGCTTGTTGCTTACACAAGAGTTTAAAACCCTGAAAAATTAATGTATTTGTCCTGCATTCATATTCTCCTGACAAAAAAAGTTGAGATTCAAAATTTTAAAAATTTGAAAAAAATTGAGCAGTTTTGAAGTCTTAACAATTTGGTTGGGGGTTTGTTAACTGGGAGAGTTTTGTCTATAGAAATAGAAATTGGTAAAGGAAGTTTGAGTTGTCAAGAGTTACAGTGACACAAAATAACATAATAATTCAATTGAAAAACGAATAACAAAACGAAAATATAAATTAAATTTTTAACACTTACCGTGTAAGTATACCAAATTCATACTGACAATTTAACGTTCACTCATTCCATGCCTATGGAAACAATTTTTTAATGCTAAACTAATTGCTTTTCAATTATTAATCTTCAAGTACTAGCAGTTGCGGTGTCTTCATTGTTTTCTTTCTTCTTTTTTTTGCAACGCCAATTTTGGATAAGTTACATTTTTGAAGCACATATGATGATTCTCACGAATTCAATAGCACAGGGTAACGTTTAATTATATTATATTGGTAAATCAGGACTATGTTCGTTTGTAAAAATCACATAATAAAAAAATTAAAGAAAAAGTGTGTTTGGAACTACGGCTAAAGTTGCATTTGCATTAATAAATATTTTCAATTTAAACCATGCAATCGTTGGTTCACACACTGACGTTAAAATCTCGTTTGACATTGTTCTTGCCTTTGTCTTATGTTTAAATATTTTGTGGTAATTTATATGATGACTTCCAAAGTAGTATTTTTTTTAGTAAAATGAAGTACTAAAGAGAAGTCATTATTTTTTAAAAAGGAGTAACTTGCCACACAATTAGGTAACTCTTGTCACCACGATTTTCAATTGTTTGATTCGGCTCTAACACAATACTGTTTTCCATGTCTCCGTCACCTATAAAATATAAGTTTCTGAAATTAAAATCCCGGCAAATAAAATTTATTTTTTTACAGCAGCAAAAGGAATTATTTTACAAGAAATGGACATCACATGGTGTGGTGGGTTAGATGAGAAACGGATTAGGTTTTGAATAGCATAGCGTTACATTGATTGATCCACATGGTGTCACAGGTATTGAATACAAAGTGACCAATTATAAGATCCGAGAATTGAAATAAGTTTGATCGAGGACTTCTGGAGTTAAAATAGCCAACAGACAAATTGAATTACTATTCCGGTTACAGTAGGTCTGAAATTCAATTCTCTGAACCAGAAATTTCAAAGTGGAGAGCTTCTGCCTTGGAAGCATCTTAGAAGGGGATGGAGTAGCAGATCTCAACGAAACACGGATACAAGAAGCGCATAAACTTTTCATCTCGTTGAATAACATTTGGAACTAAACACAGCTAACAAGGAGTCTGCATTTCGGTTGCGAGACTTGGAAAATGACCTTAACTATCCAAAATCAAAGTCTTCGTCAACGGGTGTCTCTGACAACTACTGAGAACACGTTGGCCAGAAGCTATTAGCAAAAAAGCTGTTGAGATCAACAAAATGTGAATGAATAAAAACATTGATTAAACGTCGGAAGTGTAATTATTGGATCGGACACACCGTAAGGCCTGGCAAAGACTGGACTGGAATCTACAGGGTACCCGAAGGGTATGACGATCAAACGAAAGGTGGAAGAAAAGTGTCCTCATGGAAGCGAGATCAGCCGGAAAGGAGTGGATGGAAGTGAAGGCTGTAGCGGACAACCGATTTTCAACGCTTTCTGCTCCCTCACGAATTCATCAACATTGTTGGCAACTTTTGAAAGATTGCCTGAAATTTTAATCCAAACTCAAAATGAACGTACAGATTGAAACTGTATCGTCGAGGTATTGACAGAACATTAACATCTCTCTCTCTCCTCTCCATACAGAACTATTTCTCATACGAAGAAATTTAAAGCGTGAGGAGGTCAATAGCTTGCTCCTTATTCTGGAAATTTAATTACTACATTAACAACTCTATAACGCTTCAAATTGATATCAACAAAGGAAGGTGAAATTATATAGATTTATCCGCTTTCCTTTAAACCTCTTAGGGTTAATAAAATACGTAAGTAGGGGAAGATGGTCCTCTAGCTTGAACCTCCACCTTTAGATGTACAACTCCAAGGAGTCTAAGCAAACAAATGAAAAAGAAATCGCAAGTGTCGACGCGAAAGAAATACGTGAGGAGAGATATTGCAAAATGTGTGGTAATGCGTGTAGTGAACAGAATAGAGTTTTCTTTATTAGATCTTTATTGGCTAGAGTCACATAGTTACTCTATTAGTATGGCGTATAAGCAACCAGTTGCTCGACTTTTGCTATCTTTACATATTCTATTTCCCAAAAGCTTTAAGTAACAATTAAAATAAAAACAAAAATTAAATTAAATTACCCTTGCCAAATAAATAAAATGAAAATTTTAGATGAACATTATGATGGTGAAACTTCCCATACAAGCAAATGAGCTGCTACGTCGGATGCATCATCAGCATGTTCTTCTGAATTTAATGGAAAAATAAAATTACAAAAAGTAACGTAAAAAACGTAAGATATTACATTACATACAAACCCGTACGATCGTTCTATGAGAAAATTTCCACCATTTGTATTTTCGAAAATCTCAAAAACTCGAAGATTGAAAAACAATCCAAAATTGGAAATCAAAAAGTTCGAACAACAAAAAATCCGAAGATTTGAAATTTGAGATATTCCCTGAGATTAATTGACAAATCACTTTCTGAGCCTACCTACCAAAAATGTTCACCTTAACGCTTATACAATCCTAAAGAAAGTGATAATTTTCAATGTTTTCCTCTTTTCTCGGAGGCTCACGCCTCCACCAACTTTTTGATGGTCACTCACGTTACAACCAACATTTTGGTGGCGGCTCACATCTCCACCAAATTTTGTAGTGGTGGATCATACTTCTATCAACTTTTTCGGTGCCGACCTTCACCTCTAAAAACTGTTTTGGTTCCGACACCCACCTCTACCAACTCTTTTTTGGTGGCCTACACTTTTCCAAATTCACCATAACATTCACTAGAACTTTGCCTTTGGACCCACGGTGTACCTGTTATACTGCCCGACCTTCGATATCTTATGCTTCCTGTGATAAATCATTGAAAATAGCAATAATCCACAATGGCGGCTAAGTGGTGAGAGCTACGATATATACATGACCACTTTTGTTTAGCTCAACATTCCCTACAACTTTCCTTTGGACCCAAGCGTGTACCTGTTATACTGCCCGACCCGACACACTTACTAATTTGGGGCACCCCATTTTGGCCACTTCTCCGACCCCAGCTCTCCACCTACACGTGATGAAATTTGCCCCTCTTCGAACGCATCGGATCCATTATAATTTCCTATTAGGGAAAAAGTTCATCAAAATCTGCTGGGTACGGATGGACGGACAAACAGACGACTATCCAAAAATGGACTCCTGGAACCATGTGTAGTTTTCGCTTATTTCGGGGCGTTACAGACTTCATGGTGAAGTTATAAGCGTCGTTACTTCGTACGAGTTTTAGAATTAGCCCTAAAATTGGAGCAATATCCCAAAGATAGTCGGAGGGTCTTTCCCCCTGAGTCTACCCTCCAAATGTCAACACTATAGCACAGTACTTTCACTTCTAAACGCAGATTCTTAGGCACATAATTTTAACCATTTTGTCGACCCTATCTCCGCATCCATTGGATCAAATTTACCCAACTTCGTCTCACATTTCCGATCCCTAACAGGGAGAAAAGAGTTTATTGATAAGCATTATTCGTGCTCCCAAACATAATAGCCTTACATACATTATGCGTATTCGCTTCATTAAAGGGTTAATAATAACGTCAAGACAAACCTATAAGACTCTACGAAAGGTTAACAAATGTGGTGCCAAAACCATAAGAACTTGTGCTTCGTACGGGTCTAATCAGCGATGATTGGTTAAAACAATAAGTGACAGAAGCATTTGATAAATATTAGCGAAAATAACATAGAGCATACCATGTCGAAAATCGATGTAACCTTCTCCACCGCTCATGACCAACATAACTGGTCGTTGACCGGGATGTATATAGTTGTCTGTTGGTTGTTTCGTTGGTACTGATACGAAAAATTTCACCGAATCTCGATGTCCATGGAATGACAGTTGTGCATTTGCCATGCAACAGGTAGGAATGAAATTGCTTGAGTTGCCTAGTTTGTATGAAAATGAATTAGAAACTGGAGAAACCCAAATGCATTCTTTGTGTTACCTTTATAGTTAGCTGTGATTGCTTCAGTTAAAGGAACGGATATCACAACGCCATTGCCAGTTCCAATCCACAACCGATTGCACGAAACCAATAAGGCCGTAATGCGTGCAAATGAAAATCCTAACTTACCAGTTCCTAGCATTTTCGAAACATATGGCTCAATATCGACGTCCTGCAAATGTTCATACGTATGTGCATGGTACAATCGAAGTGTTGAGTCTAGTCTTATAGACACCCATACACCAATACCCGTTGCAGCCATTTGTCTAATTTGACTCTCTTTCCTTGGATGAGCTTCTAATGTGTGCACTATATTCAGTGTTATCGGATCGACAATGTAGATTTTATTACGATGGGCAGCCCATATTTTGTCGGCTACAACACACAAACAACGCACCGATTGTTTGGGCAAACCCAACGTAACCAAATGGTAACTGTTTAAATCCCATTGACCATCCGTTTGTCTTCGAAATACTGCCAATTTACCGTTGGCCAATGCAGCAACAACATGAGATTCAACATGAACTATCGATAGTACGGCATCCGGAAGGCAAACCTGAAGAATGTTTTGTTATTTAAGGTGATTTGGTTAGCATTGTGTCTAATACTTACTTGATGTAAACAATCTCGCCATCTTGCAACTGAACTATGTACATATAACATGCCACTTTGAGCACCCAACCACATAGTCGGACCCACCGACGACATCGCCGGTTCGCATAGTGGATTCGGTGAACCCAAAATGGGATTTTTTGGTTTTGGAAAAGCTAACGAATAAACGGTTTGATTATTGTTGGAATTATTGTTGTGATGATTCAAATGGATTGGTGAATGTGGTGGCACATGAATATCTTCGACAACAGCAGTCAAAGCTTTATTATTAACAACTATGTCGTCAGTCTCATTATTTGAAGAAATGTTCTCGTTCGCATCGTTCATCGCTGATGATACTGTTTCGGATGTTTTGTCATTCGACATGATGGACACACTTTTCTCTACACGAACAAATTCAACACGACCGATTTCATCATCACCGTCACCCGGTTTCTCCAGAGTTTCACCTGATTTAATTACTTCGCTGTTCTCCAGCAGTGCGTAGTCTTTTTCTAAAGCACCTTGCACCGAACAAATGCATAGTAAATGCGTCTGGCACACAGGAAACGAATCCAAAACTTCTGATGGATTTTTCGCATCAAGAACTGTCACTGTGCTAGCTGCGTGAGTACTAGTGCATATCCACACGTACGAACTTAATTGAGAATCTGGTTCAGCATTTTCCATAGCCATAGTTATCTGTTTGTCCAAGGAATCGAGTTCGGTTGGTTCACCGGTGGGTGTTGTAATTTCAGTAATTTTTGCTTCTTCATTGGAGTAGAAGACACTTGCACCGATCTGAAAAACATAACGTTTCTTCTATTACAAATTCCTTGAGTCTCATCCAACGAACGACTTACAATACAACCACCATCTTTTGTGTATCCTCCATTGAGATTAACACCGGCGGCACAGAAAACTTTCATATGCGGATTTGCTTCAGCTAAAGGACTGCAGTATACTGGTGCTGGTACTTTTAACATTTTACGATCATTTTTCGGTGTGCCTTGTAGATTAGTTTTTGATCCAGGTAAACTCCAACCATATGCATGCAGTCGTCCATCTTCTTTCTGTACATGAGCACGCACCTGTCGGTATTGTTCTTGACGTCTTTGATTAGCTCGATCGGATATAGTTTCTTCGGAATAATCTTTGGTGAATGCCAATGCACTTGATGAGCCTCCAGCATTATGATTTCCACCTGTAATTGCTAATCGCCCCTCGGATGACCCAGGTGTTATATGATGGCTGGATACATTATATTGTAGTAAAGGTCCCGGAGGCTCCCTTTGAGGACTGCCCGTTGATCTAGATAATTTAGATTTTAAAAATGTGCCTTATGTGCTTATGGGTGATCATTACATTGTGAGTTTACTAAAAAACTTTCGCCAAAAACCATCTCCAGTCTTTTTGGTAATATCTTCAGTACGAGAAGCTCTAATCATTTCTGCCCAACGCACAGCCTCTTGGAGTTCCATGAATCGTTCTTTGTACTGTAAAATGAGATTTCGTCAGTCGGCTATCTGATATTAATACAAAACCAAACCAACTTACTTGATTTCGTTCCATTAGAACACGAGCCATTTCAACACGAGTAAATTTCTTTCGTTGAGCCATTGGTACATCACCTTCGTCCTCGTGATCTGAACTGTCTGTTGTTTAAAAAATGCCATTAAATTTTTTGTTACATTTTGTCATTGATCGAAATCATACTTTGCTGTTTAACAAGATCTTTGGTTTTCTTTAATTCCTCTTCCAAATCGGCTACTTTTTGCACCAGTTTATTCTTTGCTTGAGTGGCTGTGTTTAATTGTTCACTCAATATTTCAACTTCACCACTGAGTTCGTCTACTTTGACGATTAAATCATCCTTGACAATGTTAAGAGCATTCCTAAAAATACGAAATGTTTACGATTACGAAAAACGGTAAGGTGCAGGGCAAGAGTTGTGTGTGTTTGAAAAGGGCTAATAACAGTGAATATCGTCTGGGGAACTGGGTACCAAGTTTTCAAACAAAAATTCGAAGCTGCCTAACATGCAAAGCTTCAATTTCATTAGTTGGACTTTTGACCACTGCCGACACACAAGTACGCTACTACTTCCTGATGGCATACATTATATCACTCAACCAACCTCCCATCAACTTAATAAGGAACAGATCAAATTGAGGTCAGAGGTAAAGTCTTCAAATTGTTTTATTCGCGAAACAGAAAAGCCCAGACAAGTGATTCAGTCTTCAATTATTTCCATAATTGCTAAGTTTCTGTCACACAGAATTCTATTTTTGTTCAATAGTGCGACCAGGAATGGCAAAAAATTGTAAAAAACAGTATCAGGTTTCAGGTCAGGTTGACCTGTTTTTCAACTAAATTACCACTCCTGGCCGTACTATTGAACAAAAATAGATTTATATATGACCAAAAGCTATTAGAAATAATTGAAGACTAAATTAACTTGCCTGGGCTTTATGCTTTCTCAATAAAACGGATTCAAAGCATAAATATTTCACTAGAATTTGACCTGTACCGAACCTTAATCAACTATAACTTAAAAAAGGTTTTTGGGTCCCTGCTCAACACAATACCAACTGATGTTGATCAGAGTCAATAGCGTTTCGGCACGGTAAGTTATGAAACGCCCAAAAGGATGGTCACACGGTGGACTTGAACAAATTTTAATTAAAAGGTCGATGCACAATGGTATTTTTCTTTTGATTTCACACTTGTCACCGCAACTAGTTTAAGAACGAAAATTAAATCATCAATCAGGCGATATTTGAGAAATCATCCTCTTAATGGCCTTTCGCCGACTCCACCGTCTGGAACTGGATTTTACCGATTGTTAGAAGGTTTTCTAACGTATCAAACGGTTCCATAGACAATCTCCGGAACCACAATCCATATCCAGTTGGTGAGGTCGGCTACAGTCCATCCAAGATGCTGATTTCTCAAAAGGCCAGTTACGTGCTTCAGTTATAAGTTGACAATACGACAGAAATAATGAGCCCCACATTTACTTTCGGAACAGACAATCTTAAATCCATAATAAATCTTACTTGGTAGCCAGCAATTCGGTGTTTTCCATTATCAGATTTTCCACTTCTTTTCCCATTCCTGAAATGAAATAAATCAAAGCGAAACAAACATTAAACGACGTCAAAAAATGTTAAGATTCGATGGTGCACTTACCAAAGAAATTGTCATTGACTGTGTGCCGTTTAATTGGTGTAATGCAAATATTAAAAGAAAATTTATTAAAAGAAGTGTTAGTGTGATTGAAGCGGATCGCGGAAATGTCTTAATCATCAAAGTTAGTAAAATTCATTCCTTCATGCGCAGTATTGTGTAATCTTGTTAGCATTTTGATTGAGAATGTAACCCATGTTACTTTCAAAAATAAACATTATCAATGAAACTAATTTCGTTCTGCAAGCAGATGTCTTTAGGATTGTTACTAACGCCACATTAGAGGATGTCAGGACCATATCTGCTTCTTTTAAGACTTTTTAGAGAAAGATTGCTACGTTTTCATCGGGCACACTTAGTATTTTTCCCAAAAATTTTCGAAGTTACCCAGAAACTGTTCCGAAAAATGCGCGAAGTTTTTATGAGTTTTCCCGAAATTGTTCCTAGTTTTTTTTTTCTAAGTTAACTCTTAAACGTTTTTTCGTCCCGGTCCTACATTGATCACCCGAAAATTAAAGTCATGACTCAAATCCACTCATACTTAACAATCCCATTAACTTTTCCGACTGAATGTTCCTTTTTCAATATTCTAATTATTTGTCCTGACGCTAACCATTTTGAGGGATCAACTCTAGAATGTCCGATTAATTTCCATTTTGGAATATAAAAATTGCCTCAAGGGCGATTCGAGAGACCCGTACGAACCCCCATCGTTTACTACACTTTTGCCAACATTAAACAACATTTACCACACTTCTAACGTTATTTCCCACACTTTTGCTAACATTTACCACACTTATACCATCATATACCACACTTCTCCCAATTTTTACCAACATACACTTCTCTCGTCAAAAGACATGTTTTTCATCCAAAAATTTTGTGGGGATCTTTGACACTTCACCCTCTCAGTCTATCCACCAAATATCACCGCTCTAGGACTTATACTTTACTAGATAACAACAATGCCTAGCACCTTTCTAGCAGTATCTAGCACCTCTTCTGCAACTTCTAGCAGTTTCTAGCACCTTTCCTGCAGTTTCTAGCACCTTTCTAGCAGTTCCTACTACATTTCTAGCAGTTTCTACCGCCTTTCTAGCAGTTTCTAATATTTGTACCACCTTCATAGCAGTTTCTACCACCTTTCTAGCAGTTTCTACCACCTTTCTAGCAGTTTCTGGCACATTTCCAGCAGTTTCTGGAACCTGTCTAGCAGTTCTCGGCACCTTTCTAGCAGTTTCTGGCACCTTTCTAGCAGTCTCTAGCACCTTCTCTGCAGGTTCCAGCACCTCTCTAGCCGTTTCTAACACCTTTCAAGCAGCTTGTAGCACCTGTCTAGCAGTTTCTAGCACTTTTCTAGCACCTTTCTAGCCGTTTCTATGACCTTTCCTGCAGTTTGTAGCACCTTTCTAGCAGTTTCTAGCACCGTTCCTGCAGTTTCTAGCACCTTTCTTGCAGTTTCTAGCACCTATCTAGCAGTTCCTAGCACCTTTCTAGCAGCTTTCTAGCACCTCAGGCACTCTAAAAACGACGGCAGCGGCTCAGGGGTGGGAGCTACGACCAACCTATGTATGACGACTTTTGTTCAGAATAAAATTTCTTACAACTTTCTCTTTGAACCCAACCTTCTATTTCATATAATTTCCGAGAAAGTCTCAAAGTCAAAAAACACATCGGGCACCCTGAAATCGACGGTAGCGGCTCAGGGGTGCGAGCTGCGACCATATTATGTATAACAACTTTTATTCAGAATAAAATTTCCTACAACTTTGTCTATCTCTAATAATTTCCGAGAAATTGCCAAAAAACGTCTCAGGCACCCTATTTTGACCGTTGCTCCCAAACCACTTGTCCGATTTTGTTCACCCTTTTGACAATATTGTTGTTTATAAAATTTCCTACACCAATACCTATGAGCAATTTTCTCGCATCTTTAATATTTCTCGAGATAATTGAGAAAAACTGTTAAAAAACGAGAAAAAACGCAAT
>JANVCI010112223.1:0-11431 GCA_026413465.1 Trichosia splendens | reverse complement strand
TTCGCAATGTTACAAAACAGCGCCAAAACTATAAGACCCACCGACAGAGTCGTACCGGTCAAAAAATATTTTTTGTAGTGGTTTTCAAGACTGAAAAAGTGATATCATTTCTGATTTTTGTGTAGCTGTAGGAGGCAAATATCGCAACAAAAATTTATCGTGAATCTGTCTATTCCAGAGTAATGGCCAAAAGAGTGGTCAAATTGGGGAACCTGAGATTTTTTTATGAAATCTCCAGAAATATGAGATACAGAAAAATGACTGATGGGCATTATTGTAGAGAATTTTATGCCCGACAATATTGTCTTGGGAGTGGAGTCGTCCTAGCTCAGCATCCTGAAGATCCTTCTCTAGAATTTTGGGATTTCACTAATTTATTTTATTGGGTTCCCTTCGGGATTTGTTGAGACATAAGGAAGGTGTCGGGAGATTGGTTCTCGAAGCTGTTCCCCTCCCTGGTGGGTCCACTTCTTCTCAGGTCTACAACTTAGGGATTTTCATAAGTTCCATCAGGTTTCTTGGGTTCCCTTCTGGATTTGAGGTTTGGGAATGTGGCAATAGTTGAGTTCTTGGAAAATCATCGAATTTTCGAGTCATTGAATTTTGGAAAATCATCGAATAGCTAATTTCACGTGACATGGGTCTTTGGAATTGTTATATATAAGTACATATTTATATATAGGTGTATCTATATGTAGGGAAGGTATGTAAGGGTAATGATGCGGCGTTCGTGCGGGTCTCTTCCCTTATGTTTTTGTTTTGAATTTGACGCATGGGAAAGATGCCCGCGTGTGACTTCTTCAACTGGGGTGGGTCGATCTCTTCCCAGCTCTAGAACCTCGAGATTTTAAAAAAAATCATTTTTTAAAACGTGCATCTCAGTCTTCGTATGGTTCTTCGGAATTGCCCTATAGGTAATTCCCGTGTGCGGGTCTTTGGAATCGTTATTTATAAATGCACAATTATATATAGGTGTATCTATATATAGGGATAGTATGTACGGGTAGTCTGATGCTGCGTTCGTACGGGTCTCTTCCCGTATGTTTTGTTTAATAGATCTGCATTTTATGAGTTTTATAAGATTTTATGAGGGCATTTTTAAGATTCTATGAGTTTTATGAGGAGTGGGAACCCTGCAGACGTAAAAGTGAATCCTAGGCTTAATAATAATTGATTAGAACATGGTTCAATCCCACATGCATATTCATGTAGAAATTTGTATTGGACGCCGTAATACCTATTCTCAATAAGCGAAAGATTTTTACTGCACAAGAACTCATCAGCAACATAAAGTATGATTAGTTAAGAGAAATTCTGGTCCCGTCCACTACTTCTCTAATAATCACATTTAATGCGCCAAACAATGTATAATATACATATTTGATCATAGAACCAATTCGACGACAAAAGAAAAACAATTTTTTTTCAGTAACAGCTTTTTATTGTTCCTAAAAATGTTGGTATAAAATGTAAAATTAACATTAAAATTAGAAAAGATTTATCACAGTCATCTCTGAAAATACAGCACTAATAAACTAACATAGTCAGAAGTGGTTATATCCCATGTACAACTCGTACGATTATCCTCTATTACAAATCGTTCAATGGAGGTTTCTATTGAATCAGTGCGGATGTAAGATCAAGTTGATCTCTTATAGAAAACCCATATGGACTGTCCATGTGGACCATGTACTGAAATATTTTTTTCGATGTAGGTTCAAGGTTTTCATTTTCCACAGAGATAAACAAAGTTTGGCAGTAAATATAAGCAAAAGTAATTACAATCTTCCACATAATAAGGGAAGCAAAGTTTCCGATGAATATTTATAGTACATGAGATAACTAAAGAAAACCTCGTTGAGCCAAATTTAACGATTTAACGAATTTCTAGTTCGACATTCATGTGACATGGCTAGGTTCACATTCGTTCACATGAGAATAATAAATTTTGACATTTCTCATTAACGTTACTAAATTAGTAGTAGTAATATCGAGAAGAGCTCGATATTAAGAACGACAGTCAATGATCTTTGTAAACAGACAAACAGACGGATAGGTCAGATAACAGATATCTCCAAATTGAATTTAATTTTGTTCGTACCCTTGGTCATCACTTTCTGACGCGCTTTACCAGTTTGAGTTTATGATAATACAGAATAGATGGAATATGTGGAAATTGAGTCCATTCTGAGGTACTGTGATAAATATACAAACCTTATTTACTTGCCAGTCGGGGGTCCTTGCGTCATTTCGGATATAATAGTTATTTACGTAACGCGGCGAAGGCGAAAGTGTTCCAAGTTGCGTATTAAATTTTACATGCTAAGGGCTTTTCCGCTTATCAGCGGGTGGAAAAGTGCAGTTTTCAACCCGCACGCGTGTAAAACTGAATGTTTCTCGGTTATCTGTGTTTGTGGTTGCACTCATTCCTGAAAAATGTTTGCGAAAAATTAATTTTTTATTCTTAAATACGACATTGATAAGGTGGAATTTAAGGCTAAACAAAATGTCAGATCAAATTAATCATCAAAAATTTTTATGTCGGGAAAAGAAGACATAATTTTAAATGGGAATCATCATCAAAGCGAATTAAAGAAAATTAATTAAGCAAACAAAAGTTACAATAATTACCATTTATAATTTTGGTTTCCGGTGCTATTAAATACTCGCGATGCCGCTATCCAAGTCTGTAAAAGAAATTTTATTTTGATTGCACATTATTTTGTATATTACATGGATGGATTATACTTAGCATATCTGAATGCCATAGTATTGATTTAAGCGTGTCAGAATTAAAATGGATGAATAATCATTGTAAAATCATAAACACGGACCAATTGGTTTCATCATTCTAACGCTTAAACCAAACAAGAAATAATATATCAGAGAAACACGAGAGATTCCATTGTTCATTTGTGTGACTTAGTGAACGAAAGATCTCGTTAATTTACTTAATTTACACGTGATTCACATGATTTGCAAAGTCTCTACTCTCAGGATTTTCCGGAATTCCAAATATTCAAAAGTAACTGAATACATTTATGTTGAGTAAGTTCCTAGAGTTTCCTCAGTTTAGGGACGCCACTAATAGTAAATTGGCGAATCGGCAATACCACTACCACAATTAGAAAAGCTGGGTGAAAATATTTTTGGCGAAAAATTTTCCCAAAACAGTAAGGGGGATCTTCGGAATATCACGCCTTAAGTGTACACGTAAATACCAATTAACACCTATACAATCTCATCACTAACATTTATACTTTCCAAGATATTTTGTTAAAATACACTAACATTCGTCAAAAAATCTGTAGCTTCCCCACTCTTTTCCAATTTCTTTATGACAAATGGCCTTCAGACTTCGACGACAATAAATCCGAAGAAAGTTTATAGATCCATCTAATAGTTTGGGCATAATGAGTTCTTTTATGGTTGCAAAGGGCTCTCTGGTAAAGGAGTGAATCACTAGACGTGACCTTATTTATTTAGGCTACTCAAACCTCATTTAACTTAACGATATTTAGTAACCTGCGAAAATAATGTAAAAGTTACGTGAAAATTAAGATGTAATTTGGAGGTATTCTCCAAATGATGTGGCAGCGACACAGAAAATGCTGTACTGATTCTTCTTCTCCACATTTATCACATAACAGGCTGTCCTCCATAGTGTGAAGATGTTTATTTAAAGTACAGTGACCTGTAAGGCCTGTAATGTTGCGCTTACTGAGTGAAATGAAGAATTTAATATTTCTACTATTGATTGAGAGGCAATTTTTGGATTGCCTAGCATAATCAAGCAAGTGTCAGTATTTTCTAAAGGCATTAGTTTTCCACTTCGCCACTAATTGCGTTGTAAGTCATGAAAATCACTAGTAAATCATCTAAGTCAAATGTTATAAGTTACCCAATCACGTAAATAAATAAATAAATAAATGTTTGGCTCTACAACCCCTTTTTGGGTTATGGCCTAGTCATCCCCGCTAGTTTCAGAATTGTTATGGTTCGAGAGCTTTCATGACCAGGTGATTTTTACTAGGAGAATGGTCAGTTCTTCGCTAAACCTATTGAAAATGTGAAACTAGCAAGGGATCGATCTAGTTTACCAACGTGACCCCACAACATTTTTGTCAGTAAATCGTTGAGAATACGAACACTGACAGCGCTTTAAACACTAACCTATTCCGGTCAGTCAGTCATGCTCACGCGTGTAAATCGTGACTGTAGATGATTTACAAGACAAAAATATCTACCGGAAAATAATCAATGCAGAGGTCAATTCAGTACTTTCCACTTGTATGGAATTTCAATCGTCAAATTTCAAAACTAGTGTTCATAATTTAAAGGCATGTTCACGCTCTAACGTCGGTCGTTTTAAATATTTTATGAAATTTGACATCACTCTTGGGAAAAGTAGAATCTATGGCAAAAATAAGTAAGTCTTCCTTTATGAAACTTTGATTAATCACCTCCTTCGCCTACATGAAAAAAAAGATCAAGTCTACACGACCTTCCACCATCTAAAGCTCGGAAACTCTTGTGCGTAGATGACATGGCTTACGCGTTTCAACACAGATTGTTTAGTGAAATCAATAAGACGCTAACTGAGGATATGACATCATTCATACGGTTCTCTAATCAATAACGCCTAGTTACCAGCGTACCGAATACTGTAGTGTCTTGTTTCCACCTAACCAATCAATCGGCAAAGCAAGAACTAGAAGTGATGTTCCATGGAGCAAAATTAAGAGACGAGTTCGAGCCTCTGTAACTAGGAGTGAAACTTGACCGATCTTTTACGTACGGCAAACACATTAACGACAAGCTTCGACCTAAACTCAGCACTAGAAACAACCTACTTCAGAAGCCTGCCTGTGCTTTCAAGGGATTATCTGCAGCATGCCTAACAACATCCGCATTATGTCTGCTGCACTCCAGTGCTGAATAATGTTGTTTGACGTGGTTAAAATAGCGCTAATGGAACGAAGGTAGATACTACTATTAATGAGACTATCAAAATATGATCCACCTGTAACACGATTGGGCTTATTTTTAAGTACGAAGGTGATATCGACGACTTGGTTAATCTAACTAGTCAAGCAATGGAGTGGTTACGGAAACTCGACCTGCGATATTTTTTTGCTTTTATGTTTGCTTTAATTTTCTTCAAATTTTTACGTTTTGTAAGACCCATGAGCTGAATAAATAATGTAACGTAACGTACTTATTTTTGCCACAGATCTTATTTTTCGCTAGTGAGATGTCGAATTTTAAGAACAACCCACCTTAATGTTCATGTGCATGTTAATCATAAATACTCCTATTCTTGGCGACTTTTCTTTTGTTAAGCAAAACTTTAGTAAAAGATAAAACATATGATAACCCACTTTGTTTATAATTAAGTACTAAATCATTTTTAAATTTACCTGAATAAATCAAATGAGCATTGTCTGTCAAGTATTATAGTGTTGAAGAATCAGAATCTGCAAAGAAAACAAACATTCTTTGAGCAATTGATTGACCTTAAATTTTATATGAAAGCAATTTTTTCGCATTTTTCAGTACAAAAATTAATTTGCAGCCTATTGTTTATTATCACGATTGATCAACCGGTAATTTTTATCATCACAAAAAGAGGAAATAAGAAAAACCTTCGAAAAATTACTTACATTGAACATGGTATAAATCACAAGACATCGTTCTGCGGTTCGAAGTGTTCTCTGTGAATTACAAAAATTTAATTAATTGTAAATGGCAATCATTATTGTTCGGAACATAAAACAAATTTACATGAAAATCAGACAAATGCCTCGTACGAATTCATCCAAAGAGACACAAAATTCAAAAATAGAATTTTGAATCAAATTCAGAATGATGGTAGAAGTGTTAAGCATCATTAAAATCATTATTAATTTCGCAGTGCTAAACGTAGCTAAGGATTGTTTGATCAGAAAGACCACGAAAATCATTGTCGGAGCTACGACAAGTAAGAAGTAAAGGAACGAATAGCAACTTAAGACTTTTAGGAATCCAAAGAAATTCAAAACTCACTCGGAACTCATTAACCCTTACTAGAAACCCAAACAGAGGATTGCAACCAGAGAAAAAAGAACCTACTTAACTAGAGGAATCCACCAAAGACTACTAGAGCAGCCACTCAAAGTATTGCACCAAAGACAATTAGGATTACACCGAATGCTACTAGGAGCCCAGCAAAGAATACTTCAAGCCGACCAAAGTGTGCCGGCAGCCCACCGAAGTGTGCTAGGAGCCCACTAAAGAGTGCTAGGAGCTAACTAAAGAGTGCTAGGAGCCCAACTAAAAGAGTGCTAGGAGCTAACTAAAGACAACTAAAGAGTGCTAGGAGCCCAACTAAAGAGTGCTAGGAGCCCAACTAAACAGTGCTAGGAGCCCAACTAAAGAGTGCTAGGAGCCTACTTAAGTGTACTGGGAGTCCACTAAAGACTACTAAGAACCCATTAAAGACCATTAAGAGCGCACCAAAGAGTCTAGCAACCCAACTAAGACTGCTAAGAGCCCACTAAAGGCTATTAACAGCCCACCAACCAAAGGCTAAAATTTAAGAGATTTTTGTTTTAGTCGCTTAAATGAAAGTAACAATAAAATCGCAGTTATTTAATTTAGATGAAAACTTACCTGAATTATTTACTGAATAAGTTAGCCATTCCTCCAGTCATGATTCGTTACACAAATCCATCTGAATCTGAAAATAGAACATGTCTCAATCAATATTAATAAATTTCAAAATTCTTATAAAAACAAGAATTTTTCTCATTTTTCAGTACAAAAATTAATTTGCAGCCAATTGTTTATTATCATGATTGATCAACCGGTAATTTTTATCATCATTAATTGTTCCAAATAATGTTTTTATGTGATAAATATGTCTTTGATTGTGAAAGCACTGTGTGCTAAGCGCACAACAAAATGACCGTACAACGAAGTACAAATAAAATTCGAATTTATTCTATAAACCAAAGAAAACACTATCCATTCTACGAACAAACAAAACAGAAAACAATGTTTTATTTTGAGAAAATTCTCACACCCAGTCTACTTTAAAACGGATATAGGCCCGTTAACTTCTTTAAAGCCTTACAACAATTTTCCCAAAAAAACCCAATTCAAAGAAGTTAAAACATAAATGCCCATTTTGTCGTATCACGACTAATCCGTACACATATGCCTCAGATTGTGTGTAACAAAAACAGAACACAGACCAGCTATCAGCCCAATAGGTAACGGACCTATTTCCCCGCTTGAAAGTAGATTTGGTGTGAGATTTTTCTCAAAATAAAACATTTAAGTAATTAGTGCTAGAGGGTGTGGTTTACCTATTGACTATATTTCTAATGTAATGCTATCGTCGATAGGACTTTTGAATTTACATTAGTGTAGATAAAAAATAAACCATAAAACACACAATTTTTTAAAGAAGAATCTACTATGTCGTTTGGTTAACATACTTTTCGTTGTTATAAAGGGAAGGACATTTGTCCAAGTCAGTCCTATTTTCTATTCACACCTCACTGAACCTTGTGAAATTGACATTTTTTTCGCGAATTTCACATGGTTCAGTGAGGTGCGCTTAGGCTTACGCCAACTTTTTTGATGCGTTCACATCACACCACTTTGGTGTACCTTCTAGAGTACTACACTTCGTTATTGACACGTTTCGCTTGTCGGTGAAAGCATCCAACGGATGGAATGTTTCAGGTTACTGACGGGTTACGACAGGGAAGTGGTGTGTATCATGTTCACTCTACTCGAATAATGTCTAAAGGGCTAGGTAACCAAAATAGCTACTTCAAAGCTCTACTCGCTGCACTCACGAAAGTATGGCACGGTGAAAAGGGGACAGGTACGTGTGGCGCTGACTTAATGTACGTGTCTTACATATAATTACTTGCCTCAAGTATGTTATACGTGACTGAAGTATATTATACGTGTTACACTTATGGTATATTATACGTAAAGCAAGTGTATTTTTTCCTCGTCACACGTTCGAAACCTCTCCTTTTACCGTGCCATACGTTAACACTTTTTTGCGGGCGTGGTGTCCCGAAACGTACATTTTTTCTGTCTTGTTAGTCCTATTGCACTTGTGATCGGTTTGACCAAATTGAACCGATCGACGGCTCGGTCAATAAGTTTTTTTAATTAAAACCGGCTGTTCATGTGGAGTAAGACTTCAAAATTTGAAAAGAAAATACGTTTAAAAAGCAAATCTGATAATGAAAATTCTGCTTCCAGCGTTGGTTATTAGAATTTTCAATATCACCATAGTCAGCATGATTACTGACCCCACAATTGACATTATTTACCGTCGCAAAAAAACAAAATATAAAAAATAAGGAAAAGTTACTTACATTGTAATGGTATGGATGACACAACATCCATCTCGACTTCCATCTGATCTCTAAAGTAAAAATAAATGTATGGTAAATTACAGTCAGTCTTGGTAAGAATATTTAAATAAATGTATCAAAATCAGACAAATGCCTCGTACGAGTTCATCCAAAGAGAGATAGAAAATTCAAAAATAGAATTTGGAATCGAATTCAGAATGATGGTAGAAGTGGTAATCATCATTATAAGGGTTTTAGTTTAGACTGTGACAACCGGGTTAACATCTATAATGAATTGCTTAAAAACCCAACGTATTTGTATTTGATTTTCTAATTGCTAACGTTCGAACATACGGTGGGATTGAAAAAACTTTCATGAAAATGTTGATGCACATGAGATTTGTCTTTTGATTTTAGTTGTCTGTTGTCTGACACCGCCGTTCCCGCAAGTATTTTAAGAACGAAAACCGAATCATATATCGGACGCTTTTTGAGAAATCCTCCTCTTGGCTGACCTATAGCCGACCTCACCGACTAGAGCTGGAATGGACAGGTTTGGTGGTGTGATCGATAGAGGGTTATGTCCCCTATCAAATGATACCTTAACCAGTCCACGGAACCACAACAAGGCAACAAGGCTTACTGACATTAACGTTTTCTTAACAAAAATTGAGTAAAAAACAGCCCTTTTTGGAACAGCCGCTACTACCTACCCACTTACGTAAGTTTTCTCTTCCGCGTTAAATATAGGTGATTTGCCTTTATCATCCACACCATATACCCACCCAACCCACCAAACAACCAACACATGGATATACTAACATTTTCAACTAATGTCACTTTGTACTGCAACCACCGCTTATATATGTGGTACTGTGGACTAGTTATGGAACATTTTGATAGGGGACATAACCCACTACCGATCGCACCACCAACCGGTCCAATCCAGCTCCAGTCGGTAGGCTATAGGCCAACCAAAGATGTTATATAAGTCTAGATGACTCGAATCGAACAAACAAGACAAAAGCTGCAGCGAACATGTTTGACAGTTCTTCTCCTTTTAAACGACTCATATCGTTTCAATAACGATAAAGATCGTTTGGCAATTCTTTTTGTCGATTTTGTCGTTTGCTAAAACGATTTTCATCGTTATTGAAACGGTACAATTTGTTTAAAAGGAGAACAACACTTTCACTCATTCTTTATCTATACCTATATAATATCTTTGAGGCCAAACAAGAGGAGGATTTCTCGCCCGATGGATGATTTTGTGTTTGTTTGTTTTGAGATCGACTAACACCTTTTTACGGCCAATAACAAATCAGCTTAACGTGACTTCCGAACTACGCCTCTAAAGTAGACCCGTGCGCCGGTTAAAAATTGTCGGCGGTGGCGGCGGCTGGTGCATTCGGCGCACGTAAAATTTTTTCTCGGCGGCGGCCGCAGATTTTTTTTTTCTAGATTTTGAAAATTTGCGCCGAAAAGAGAAATTGTCGGCGGCGGCAGGGTACGTTTTTTTTCAACGTTCGGCAACTCGTGCAGTTGGAGCACGTCAAAAAAATATTCGACGGCGGCGATGTTTTTTCTTTATTTTCTAGGCGGCGTTTAGCGCCGACTCAGCCGACGCACGGGTCTACTCTAAAGTGAAGTAATTTGCTTTTACAATCACTCGGAAGGATTTGTAAAGTGCTTGATTATTATCTCGCGTAAAGATAGGTATTGTGTACAGAAATTCATCGTATATGGGTGACGTCATAAGAGTCATACTGTGTGTTGCAGGCATCAAACACACTGCAACTACTGCACCCAACTTATGAAGCCTGAGTTAACTTAAGGACGTTACATATTTACTTTATTTTAAAGAAAATTCCAATTTTAGAATTTGACACAGGGGCTCGAACCCGGAGATATTCTTGGTGGAAGGCCAGTACGCTCACCACTGAGCCACCCCGTTCCCGTTCTTAATTTACTTGTGGGGTGACAGACAACTAAAATCAAAAGAAAAATCCCACGTGTATCGATTTAATTAAAGTTTGCTCAATGTTCAAACCCACCGTGACTCATTTCGTGATCAAAATAAGATTTTGTTTTGGATTATTGAAATTTGGAAAAAAAAATAATTTATTATAAATGAAATAGTTTGTTGCAAATACGTGGAAAATGGTTACAAATCCATGGAAAATGTTAATCGGTCATTGAATAAAAAACAAACGTGATTTACCTCTTTTAGAATTTGCCATGAATGACCATCACTTCAAGTTGTATCAATAGCGTAACACTAAGGAAATGAAAAAATAAATATTTGTCAATACTTTTGTAAGATGTACGCCACAGGAGTTTAAATAAGAGATTTTGCATTATTTTCTCATAAAATTATAAAAATCATCAATGAAAGCATCTATGAAATTAGATCCGTGTGTATAATCATTGAAAAATTAAATTTGAAATATTTATTTAAAATTCGTACCTCTGCATGTGCCACACACTCCAGAAACGGATATAGAAAATTCAGCCTCCTATTGCAATCTGGAAAAACAAAATGATATTAGTACAATTGAATTGAGATTCATTTGAAGTTTACATGAACAAATAAAATCAATATCGCTTGCGATGCTCTTTCGTCAATACTAAACAGCCTTCTATGTACACAATGTTGAATTTATGGTAAAAAAATTTTTTAATTGTTTTTATGACCGGAGTTTCATTCACATCAATATTGTTTGTAAACCAAGGGAACTAACTGGATTGGTTATGTGAAGCTAATGAGAATTTTCATTAATTTTCATGGTATGACTGAAATGTCTCCCACGACAAATTCCTAATTTACCAATTGGAAATTCTATTCAACACAAAACAATTCCATTTCATTAGGTGAACAACTTCAACCAAAGTTTCATATATGAAAATTTGAATACGCATCAATTTACACATTTTAAGTATTTGGTTTTGATTCCACATTATTCCGCATTATTTTCGATACCAGCTTTACCAAAGGTCCATATACCAAATTAAATAATAGCTATTTTCCTAACAAGTTACGAAACGGTGTTGTTTTACGCACTAGATGT